>OZ018414.1:2215424-2383106 GCA_963969595.1 Neckera pumila | reverse complement strand
TGCTTGAAAGCCGTTACACTCCAGAGTCTTTGTTATCAGTTTGATTTCCTTGATAGCTGATAGCGTATCATTTGAGACGTAGAGGATTGGTAAAACTTGTGAAATAATAACGTTGTAAGCATTCTTAACCGGTCGGTTAGACTTAAACTTTATGAACTGGGAGTATTTGAAAGGCAGAGCCCTTCGTTATCGTATTTCTTGATTGAGAAATGGTGCGTGTGTGAGGTGTTTACCTCTATCTGCATATTCAAGAAGTGTGCTGATATTCCCCGAAAAGGGTCAGTCTCAGCAAATTTATCAACTTCTGGTTTGATCTCCAGTATATGAAGAGGGTATATCCAGAAGGGGTTGTCCTGTGTGCGTGGTTGAGCAGGGTCAAGGAAGTCCTGAGGATTTCTCACGTTTAGCCAACATATGTCGTCAATATATCGGAATGCGTGGTGAAACTTGGTCATCAGATCAATACGACCAAGCCTTGCCAAACGCTGTATGAATTGTACCTCATACGTTGCTAGATAGACATTGCACCATAATGGTGAACAACTGAAACCCATGGGGATGCCCTTAATTTGTCTCCATACCCGATCTCCCAGTGTAACCATGCAGTTATGCATGAGCCATGCATGTAGCGAAAGTAATCTTTCCTGTGGCATGGGAATCCAGCAACCGTACCGAGGTTGGGTCGTGGACCATTGAGCAGATATGGGCGTGTTATTCTGATCTATCTTCACCCAGAGTTCATTGTTGGCCTTTGGGTGGGTACGTGCCGCTTGTTTGTAACCAATCTTGAGTACGAAACTCACAGCATCGAGCAAGTTATCAGGCCCTGTTAGTGGTATAGATTCAAAGCATTTGGTGATGTCAGCGACGTATATGTCGTGGATCTCATCTGGTAGGTTAAGAGCAACTTGTAGGACCGAATCGACTATCCAAAAAATGGATGTGTCTGTCTTAAGGAAGGATCGGTATCCGGTTACTGTCTTTTTTGCCCATGTTTGGAACATTTCGAGAACCTGCATTGTGGTTATTGTGAGCAGTGTCGCAATATTAGTGTATATTGTTTTAAATGCATTTGTGAGCCACCTATACTTCAGTTTATGTTGTTTGTATGATGCCATTAGGAATGGTAACGAGTTGTAAACTGGAGGGGATTCAGGTAATATCTTGACAAGCTCATCTTTAACCGAGTCAAACACAGCTGTCGGTAAAGCCCAGCATGTCTCGGATAAGCAGGGGGCGAAATCCTCACTAGACAAGCACTTGAGAGCTTGTGTGCGTATGTGCTTAACACATAAGAAGCATAGGTTGTTATTTGCTTTATCTAGTCCTGAAATGTATAAGTGTGATAAGAGCCACTTGAGCTCATTTTTCACGGCGGGTATAGACAGTAGTGACGGACCAGAGTTTCTAAATCCAAATGTGTTCACTTTGGCTGCTTTGTGGAGTCTCTCATGGCAGATCTGTTTAAGAACAGCAATAGCTGCATTGAGATCAAGGGCATAGTTTTTGAGATTCATGGTGGCGTATAGCCAAATGAACGCATCTATTGCCACTCTTATTGCCTGTTTATGGTCTGTGGGTGAGAGGGGGATGTGGTTAAGACCCTGGTGTACTGCTTCACGTAGTCTAGGATCCTGAATAATATCCAAGTTCATAGTGCGAACATGAGGAGTAGGATTGGGGAGATCAGAATATTCAGACAACGTAAGAGGGTCTTTGAAAGCAGAGAAACATTTAGCTGAATTGCACACACATACATCGTGTGGATCAAGCAAATGCGTAAAAGAGAAATGCTTGAATACCTCAGAGGGCTTGTACAGCCAGGTGGCTAAATTCCTGTCATATATCCACGAAAAAGCAATGGAGTCTAAATCAACCTGATCAAGTAAGCTAAAGTGTAAGAGCACTTCTCTGAATGATTGTCGGAGATTGATCCACTCCATTGCTCTACTGCAATAGAAGACAGGGAGATATGTGACTCCAAGTTTCTTCTTCACGCGCTCAAGCTGCCTCCGTCCATATGTATTCTTCACGATAATCCTGTCTGGAATTTCTGCACACGAAGAAGATTCTTCAATTGTCGATGTTGTCCCAATCCAGGAACCTGGCCTTTGTCGATGAGCGATCAAACCGAGCAGCTGTCTTGGTAGATGAGGAGACCTCATTGCGGGACAGAGTAGGAGACTGAGCCAGTAGCATTGATGAGCTACCAGTCGGAGCACGAGAGTGATTTTGGTGCGATTCGATAGGGGAAGTCTGAACGTTGCTTCGAGGTGCTGTGGCTGAGCGATACGCTGGGCCCGTGAAGACAAACGCTTCGTTCGGGTTCGATCGTGGCGGAGCTCGTAGCTGCGGGGCACTTTGTGTACCGGCGCGGTACCTCTTGTTGTAACCACCACGGCCACCACGCTGGGTGCTTCGTGGTTCGGTACGAGTTTGAGGCTGTAGAGTGTTGTATGAGGTGTTTGGGTTAAAAGCCGAGCGTGGACGTTTGTTGGAGTTCCCGGGTCCACCTGTGACGGGGTGTGCAGCTGAAAAGCTTGCAGGCTTGATAAGTCTCTCAATTTGACGCACACCAGCACCAGGCGGATGTGTTGAGAGAAGCGCCACTGTAGGGTCTGCAGCAAACTGTAATGATGCTTCGACCATCATCTCTCAGATGTGGTGGAAAACAATTTGGTGCCGAATAGCTACACGAGCTGCATCACTCAGCTAGATAATAAATGCTGCAAACTTGGCAGCAAGGGTCGGGTATGTCTCATGGTCAAAAAATACATGCAAGTTATTGACCATGAACCACACTGCCTGATCAAACCGCATAACATCTCCTTTACAACCTTTAGCAGTATCCGGTTTACAGGTACATCGAAAATACGGTCTCTGGCAGTTCCAAACCGCAGAGGAGTATTTCTCAATATGTCCGTAATTGGTGTTCAGGGACTGCTTTGTGAGGATTCGTACCTCAGTGGATGTGCACTTCTGATGGTCGAACATGCTCAAAGGGAAAGCTCCGGGAATCGGTTGGCCTTCCCGTAGCAGTCCAGTACCGTGAATGGCGTTCGATTTCAGTGTCTCCATCTCTGCTGCAGACATATTCGTCTAGGTCCTCCACATAGGGACAGAGATGGGTGCCATTAGATTGATGTTGGGGAGACCCCAACACCTATGTGCTTTACTGGCAACTTGAGCCTCCACCGATCGTGAAGGAATAAGGGGAACAACAGGTCCTTTTCCCGATGCCATCAGCATAGCGACGTCCTTCTCAGTTTGCGAGGTCTGTATGTTTTCAACGAGATCTTCGAGGGCTGCTTTTTGCGATGCCTCCACGTTGAGCCCGCACAAGAATGGGTGGTTAGCCACCGAGGATGGTCCCGTAACCGATGTGGTCCGCTTAGTCGTTTCATGCGGGTTTGCATTTCTGATGGCTGCATCCACAGTGACCGCATCTTTCTCCGCACGTTCGAGCTCTTCAGTTTCCCAATCAAGGATCTCTGCCAGCTGCGAGTGGGCTATACGCAATTGTGCCAGTGCTTTTTCAATCGAGTCTCTTATGGTTAGGTTGAGTATCAACGTCCATTGGGAAAGATCAAGGGTGGAGACAAGGAGGGGAGCATGGTCACCTTCTTCGTCGCAATCAGCTAGAGCCGCTTGATCTTGTTCTTGTATAAACGCGTGGATCTCAGGTGCCTTCATGGACGCTAGTGTAGCCTGGACAGCAGGTGATGGTGCTGGTAGTTGCTCGCTATAACCAAGTGCAATGAGATCCAGCGCCCACTGCCCATGGGGCATAGTAGATGTGGTAGCCTGTAAGGCACATCATTATCCAAAAAGAGTGAGAACGTAAAGGAAACTCGCCATTTCCAAGTGGATGTATTGCAGAGAGAAAGTTATTTTCAAGACACCCCAATACTGGGTACTTTCTCACACTTCAAGTTAAATCTGTGCTTACACCTTACATTGTTGATCTCAACAGATTTTTTGCTATTCTTTCATACTGTTTGGCTCAAGACAATGCAGGTTCGGGAGGGCGGGAGGGCACATCTCTGTCCATACAATGACGATCTTCCCGACAGGGTAGCTGGATCGTTTACGAACAGAAGTTTAAACGATAAATCAATGAGGACAAGAAGCAGCCCTGGGAGTGTTGAGACAGAGTACGTTAGATTTAGCCTGCAAATGTTAACGATTACCAGTGCTCATCTATAACATCGATGAACTACAAGTTGATCACCGATGAGTTACAAGCTGCCTAGTCATTCAAAACTAGTTTGAAACAGACCACAACAAGAGTTACATTACAATATCCAAGATTGGGCATCTCTCTCTCTCCCTCTCCCTCTCCCTCTCCCTCTCCCTCTCCCTCTCCCTCTCCCTCTCCCTCTCTCCCTCTCCCTCCAAAGCAGTGCACATACTGCAAAGCAAAAATGCGAAAGATTAGTGCATGATTAACAAGGGATGCCATAACACAACTAAGTAATAGTACAATACTGGCTGGATACACAAGATGTTGCTCACCGAGGCTACTAAGGCAAGCTTCCAGCCAGCTTGGCCAGCTTGGCCAACATGGTGAAGGGATGCTTCAGTGACCTTGTAAATTCTGAATGAAATTCCCCGATCGATTACCTGGCAGAGATGTCGTCCCGAAAAGGGAAGACCCGTTGGTCGATGCCTGTCCAGTGGCAGAGAAACACAGTTGAGCTTTCGGTGGCAGGTTTTGCAGCGGTAGCTTGCTGCTGCACAGTCATGCAACCCCACCATTGCATGGGGTGAACAGAATGGGGATTATTCTCGCCATGCTAATTCTTTATCAGGACTTTTGCTTTGAATACGGCTAGCCGCATTCAATCGCAAAAAATCTTGCAAATTCTCCGACTGCTCACTCGGAACAGGTTCTATTTCGACATACTCTGAAGACCGACCAACACCTATTCCATTGAAAACGGTAGGTGATACCCGGACCAGGCACGGAAATAATCGTTGCAGCAGGTACACGCCAGCTGGATACGTGATCAAGTTGTGATGAAATAGACGCAGACAACCACAACAGAGTACTGTATGCCAGTGCTCAGGTTGTTGGACGAGCGTACTTCTTGTTTCCAAGAACCCTTACTGCTGCGGCGCACTTAGCTCTGACGATTAGCATGGACACGGAAATGACTTCGCAGGTGATGCTACAGGGAGTGTACACAAGAGGGATCGAACTATTGCTGCAGGGAGTGCATCACGGGGTTTCTATTTTTGAGATTACTCGCAGTTGCATGTACCGTCTGCTTGGTCAATGTTTTGCTTTAATGTGCGACTAGGATAACAACTTGAAATCACGCTGTTGACACCTCGTGTGCGTCTATCTAACACTCATGTTTGTGTGTTGGGGGCATGGGCACAGGTGAGGCGTGATTCTTCATATTCAAGCATAATCAATGGCTTGCAGTGGAGTTTCTTTAAAAATTTCCCTGAACTAAGTGCCACCATGCTGGATCTTCTTGTGATGCTGGATCGATACTGTGATTGTGTCAGATCGTTTTAGTATTCAAACAATTTCTATTAGTTAATTACGTACTTTACTGTGGAAACATAACTTTGAGGATATATTGTGAATACTAACTGCAAGCTGTGCAGTAAGTAGTGATGTTAGTTGTATCTGTTACCCGATTAAGCCACAGTCTTTGGAATCGAATTTCAGATCAACATTTAGCATTATCTTTAACGTGATTAAATCACAATCAGTGGAATCAAAAACTAGATCGATGCAGAAATAGAAGTATCTATAAGGTGACCCACCCTCCCTCCCGTACATATCTGACGGAGAGATGCACGATCTTAGTACGGAATAATCAAGAAAGCATGCAATAATCAACCAAGCATGTACCCTTGTTTCCCTCGTTGAGAATTTTCTGTGTCTCAGTTACAAGCGGTGAATATGCTTGAAAAAAAGTAACACCCTCCCTCCCGATCAAGATTTGCTACAGTCTGTACGTGTAGAATCTTGAATCAAAAAAGCAAAAAAAGCAAAATCAATTTGAGAAAAAGCAGCACAATAACATGTAATAATAGAACGAGACTTGTCTTGATTGACATGAGTTGCCCAGAAATGGGATGACAAGTCAAATGTCTTCTCTCTCTCTCTCTCTCTCTCTCTCTCTCTCTCTCTCTCTCTCTCTCTCTCTCTCTCTCTCTCTAAATCTATTTGGATATACAAGCATTAATATCAATAAAGGATTATGAAACTTGCGTAGCATGTGTCAAAAAGTACAATACTCACATAATATTTAATAATATATTTCATGTCATAGAAATTGTGTTCAAAGTAGATTTCAAACCTCATTTAAGCAATGTAGAATAATATTTTACAAAAACTTTGAATTAAGGTAATATAGGAAATCAAGGTAACTTTCATCTCCAAAAATCTCTTTGAGATTTTGAGCTTCCAATCAAAAGTTATGAACAAAATTTGGAGAGGGATTGGAAGGGATAGGATCTTTGACATTTTCAAACATCTTTTTTGAATTTTGTCTATAAATTTTTTTATGGAAGCTTAAAACTACAAACGATTATTTAGAGATGAAAGTTATATTGATTTCCCAACTTTTTTAGTTCAAAGTTTTTTGAAAAAAATTGTTTTATTGTGGCTAAATCAGGTTTGAAATTCTACTTTGAACACAATTTGTATATTTTGACAATGAGTGGTCAAGCGGTCATCTTCAATTTATCCCATATCCTTTGAGGATTCATGACGGACAATGGATTTTATTATAAATTGAAAACCTCCACCCTTCATTTTCACTAAATGTCAATAAATTATTGATAATTCTCTTACTTTGCCATCAAAAACCTTCTTGATGATAGATGGTCATTGGACTTTATTTTAAACTTTCCAGCTAGCACTCAACGTTTTCTTTTTTTAAAACAACATGGTCATTTAATTCTTGTCGAATTTGACAATTCTTCTTATTCATTTTTATTTTTTCGACTTTTTTTTAAATAATTATTTTTTGTCGACCTTGCCCTACAAATACAATATCAATGATTCCCACCTAATTAGTGGATTGCCATTGGTTTCCAAGTAAGAGGTAATGTTGAAATTTGAATATATTGATTTGCGAATGTGATATTTGAATACAATTGTAGTTTGGTCCACAATACATCTAACTATATCAACTCCTAATGTGACTTTGGTATCCTGGCCACTATCTATAATAGAAGACATCAATTTGTTTGTCACAATTTAAAACCAAACCAAGTTTTAGATTTGTGCATACTCTCTGCACATGAAAATAGATCGACCATTACTACAATAGGCACAAACCATCAGTGAAAAATGAGTTTGCTTGCTTCTAGTGGTAAGTTTTAATCATACTTAAAAAACGGACCTCATCTGTGCTCTAAATGGTTTACTGGTTGCCATATCCCAAAGAGGTTGTAATAAGTTACAAAAATTTAGCAAAGGGATTGACACAAGACATCCATATTTTGCATTTCGATCCTTAGAAAATAGAATGCATTAAAATAAAAATTCTCCCTCAATAGTTCATAACTACGCCCTTGTTGAAATAGTTCACTCACCTTTGCATGAACTACCATTATTATTCCTAGCAAGCTTTGTACATCATCCCAATTGATATATTCTAATGGATATAATAAATTTGAAATGCAAACTAATCAACTAAAATTCAAAATCTTGCAATAAGTAAATTGATTTCACAATTAGCATTCAGTTATTCAATAAGTGAATTTATAATTAGCATTCAGCTAGTGCAGTAAGTGATTGCAAACTCACAATTAGCATTCAACCAGCTTAGTCAAACTTACAATTTGTACCACTTGCAAGTCATTCAACCTTAGGACTCAAATTGGTCAATTGCATATTTATATAAGAATGTTGCACTTGAACTTCTAAAAATTTTTGTTGAGTTGAGACTTAAGCGAAATTTCAAAATTCTTCCTTTATAAGTCTCCTTAATTGAGTTCTCTCCATGTTTCTTCACTTCATTTGCATGTCTACCTTGTCTTCCAAGCAGGATTACCATGAATTAACCTCAAACCTAATGGGGACAAATTCTCCATTGCATCTCATTCAATAAAAATGACAGCTTGCACAGTAGATTGTGGCTTCATTTTTACTTAGACAACTGCAAAATGGAAGAAACTATAAATTCCTAAAGTAAAGCAAAGAGAGCAAATTGAACATGACATTGAAAGGATGATTGTAACTTTAATTGAAGTAATCTTGTTTGAAATTTGATCTTTGCATGGATTCTTTGCACTCTAGAGCTCTCTTATGGAAGTATTGTCACACACTCCAAAATTTTCCAAAAATGCAAAGGTTTATAAAATAGGCAAAATTTGAATTTCAAATATAGACTTTGATAGGAATTATAGTCTAAAGCTCTAAATAAAATGTAACCTACGAACTAATTCATTGCACTTGCAAGGCTATATCCTTCTTCAATCTTCTCATATATCAAAATCTTCCAGAAATGTTGCAATATTACAAAACTAAAGAGCCAAACTATAAAAATTAAAACTTAGAATTTGGCTTTGATGTTGCAAAATCGAGGAACTGGCATGTGTATGAAATTTTGTCTTAAATTAGGATAAAGTTATTTCAAATAGATTTTGATCTACAAATTGATTCATCAAACTTGGAAGCTCTCTCCATCTTGAATCACTTCATATCTTAAAATCTTCCCAACATATTGCATTGTTGCAAAACTTTAGAGCCATTAAACAAAAAAATTTATGTAAAATTTGATAGAAGTTACCATATTCTACATAAAGCCAAAATTTCAACTTGAAATTTGCCAAAAGCAATTTGACACTACTGGTTTGCATTATACAAGAAAACTCATTGTTGTTGTCTTGGACTAGCGTTTTTTTAAAGCCATGATTGAGAACTATTAAACCACAATATACACATAGGCTTCTATGCCACTGTAATGTGAATTTTTTTTTCACAAGTCAACCCAAGTAGTTTGTATAGTAGTGAAAAACTAAGGGATTCATTGTTTTTTTCTATAGAACATTTGTTGCAAATTAGGGAGCAATTAGCAAATTGTCAACTATACATACAAGCTCCATAACTTTCAAGTAGCCTATCTACAATACATGTACGTGGATCATTTTTCTACATTTTTCTTTTCATCCTTGGTTTCAAAGTAAATAACTTAAGCTGAAGAATTCACCCACTTAGTTAAACTCCCAGATCAAAATCAGAATCACCCTCTAAACCATGTGATTTATCAAATCAATTTATAGAACACAATAATACATACCTCCCAACTAACGCACCTCCATGTAAATGAAGACTATATCTATACAACAACAGTCAAAAGCATTAGTCATCGTTTTCCTTTAGTAACCTTACGGTGATTCCCAAAAATAATTGGCCACCATATAAAATGCTCTCATAAATTGAAAAATTGGAATTATAAAGTGAAATTTAGACATGTAGTTGTACGAAAGGGATTCTATCTTCATGTGTAATTTCACTAAAAATGGACTATATTTAGACCTACTATTGTTTAAATGAAATTTCTATGCAAAAAAACTATTTGTGAAAAGTCAAAATGTCTCATTTCTTTTTATAAAAAGAATGTACATCTAGACCAGAAACACATGTCACAAGTTTCAAGAAATTTTGGACTTTTATTGATTGAAATTTGACCTTAAAATTCTTATTTTTTTATTTTTCACTCCATAAATTGCAAAAAAATAAAAATGAATTTCTAAATAACATCAAATAACTATATATATCAAAAGCATATTTTTTTGTAATTTATAGAGTGAAAATTAAAAAAGTCAAAATTTCGAGGTCAAATTTCAATTGATAAATTCTCAATCAATAAAAATCCAAAATTCATGAAACTTGTAACATGTGATTTTGATGTACATTCTTCCTATAAAAGAAATGAGAGATTTTGACTTTTCACAAAAAAAAAATTTGCATAAAAATTTCATTCAAATAATAAAAAGTCTAAATATAGTCCATTTTTAGTGAAATTACACATGAAGATAAAATCCCTTTTGTACAACATGTCCAAATTTCACTTAATTCCAATTTCTCAATTTAGGAGAATGATTTATATGGTGGCCAACTACTTTTGGTAGTCACTGTACTTCAGTAACATCGAAGTTTGAAAAGAAGAAACGAGCCGAGCCAAGACGAAGTTAAATACCACTGCCACTGAGGATGAATACAATTTCACTTATTTTGTGGACAGGAACCGTCCACAAAAATATGGAAACTCTCCAACTAAATTCAGTGCTAAGCATCTCCTTTTGAAACATTACAACAAGCCGCTCATCAAAGATTCTAGTTACTAATAACCTCTACAGCCTACCATCCAGTATAGCTCCAGTTTTTAATCAAACAAAACTGCCGCAGCAGAATCTTCAATCTCTTGAACCGTAAACCCTCGCCACCGCTATGATACCGGTAAATAGAAAGCACATAACAGCACATCCGATTCTGACAACTACCAAATTCCAAAGCAGCGACAATAGCAAATTCAAAGAGACAGCCTGACGCACCAAGACAGATAAATGGAAAGAAAGAGATACTAGAAGCCAAACACAAGGATTAGACGTATTTACAGTCTTGAAGAGCTCAGAACAGCAAGCTGTGGCTAAAGCTATTCAGCAAATGAGTAACCCTAACATACCCAAAGTAAGTCAAGGACCCGCCTATGCTTTTATCATTCAGATGACGACTACTGCCAATGCTACAGGAATCTGCCTGCGTTGAGACGAGGGATGGAGACTGCGTAGAAAGATGTGAACCGCCCTTGACGAATCCAAACAAGCAGTCAAACCCCTGCCCTACTAGATACTTTGAAGGTTCCCCCAAATCCAAACCAAGAGCTGCCCGAGAAGCGTCCACCACTCTTCCGTTTGAGCAAGCTGCGTATGGCGATTGAACTATGATGGACGAGATTTGGGGAGAACAAAGGCTGTACAACCTACTACTCACAAGCCAACTTGGTATCGAAGCTGCTTAAACAGATCGCAAATGCCTGGAAAGCGGAAAGAGGGTACCGGTAGTCCATTGTAAACATATCCTTCCCAATCTTTCCAAACTGCAGCAGTACTTTGTCGTGGTCGCTTTGCGTGGTCGTCGGTGGAGCCTCCGTTGATGCCACTAGCTGAAAGTTCTTGACGGATGCAACCGTTACCCGGCCTCGGAAGTTTAGACACCAGCACTGCAGCTGTTCGTGCCATCGTGGAGCTTTGTTCTTCAGTACCAGAGGCTCATCCTTGCTCAGAAGACCCGAGACAAACTCGCCTTCCAAAGCGCTGCTATCAACTACAGCCGCTTTTGATCGAGGGGACGACAATACACTTGAGTAAGGAATGTGTGTGTCCTCCAGAGTGCTCGCTGTAAACTCGGTGGGAGTGGGAGCACTGCCTCCCAACTCCATTGCAGACGCGGGTATTGTGTGGAGCGTGCATTGCATGCGTCTGGGGCCTCGCGTACCCAGGACATTCAACTCGTACGCAATGTGTGCTACGTTGTAGCTTCCAGAATGTACACGAGATGACAACTGCTTCGATCCGATGCGTCGAGTGCCACGGTTAGATGCCAACACTCCATTGTGAGGAGGCTGACTGTCGTAGATAGTGAATTTTGTACCCAAGAAATTTGACCTAAAGGAGAAGATCAATGCAAACCGATACCGTTAGAAAAATATAACGAAATATATACCGTTAGATATATGTAAACGCGTTAATAAACAACTACAAGATCCGCATCAGATTCGGACCGGAAATGTCAAATGTTCTGGTAAAGAAAAAACATATATAATGATTGTGAATACCTTAGTTTTCCAACATATGTAGTACTTCCTCTTGACATATCTTCAGAGTTGATAGAAATTATGTAATCGGTACTGGTTGCCCGCCGAAACTTCCTTGCAGCTAAAAGGAACTTGCCGTTCTCCACCAAAGCTGTATCAATCCATGCATTCAACGCAATAAGCGACCTAAACATAGTTTGGAATGAAGAAAAATTCTGCCCCAAACTTGTTTGCCCAACACTGCGCAAATATTCAAACTGTATATCCATCATAAAGGCATGCATATCAATCCATGCATTCCTATAAAGTGTGATTCAATCTTGTACAGTAAAAGCAATTAAAGGCCGAACCAAAGAATTTCTGCTACATCAAGACAATTTGGTCAGATCAGGCAATATGATTTGAAAGGAACTCACTGGGAGGAAGACCTAAAAAGAGCTGGTATGTTGAGGTAGTCCTGTCCCGCTTTATGAAGCATTGCACGGTGTTCTCACGAGGTCCAGGCTGCAAACAGCAAAAACGGCAGGGTCAGTGAATGCAATAGATACTGAACGTGCTCATTTCATAGCCATCCATGCACACTATCACTATTGCCCTTGATAATAGAACGGCAAAGCAAACTGATACTAAGACCACTTTCAATCCAGCTCGCCTTGCGCAACCCTTGCTCTCCTTGGACTCTTTTCAGTCAAACATCAGTCGGTACATATATTCATACCGACCGTGCTCAATTTTAACCTCTTCAAACACACTACCAATACTGTCCTTGATAGCGAAATAACAATAGTGATACTAGGACCTTAAATCCAGCGTCCGTTCAAATATCGAACCTACCGATGGCCAGGTTGGAGAAGACCAGAACTACAACAACACTTCAAAATCACTTTCCTTCATTTTATACACCACATACGAAGAACACCACATCTGCAGAACCGCAAAAGGATGACCTCAACGACTTCTAATCGAGCACCCAGTCGGTATTCCAATATCCTAGCTTAACCGTAACTTCAAGCTTTTCCATTTCCACGATCCAACCACATTCCCCTCACATCCAACCCTACCTGCTTCAAAGCGATCGGAAATGTCAACCGGCCCGACTGCTCCGGTGTCCGGACGAGCTCCTTGGTTATCTCCCTCCACGAGCTGCAGACGGCTGCGCAAGCCACGACATGCTTCCGGCTCGGCCACGCACTCTCACTGGCCTCCACTCTCTGTATCACGTCCCGCAGGAGCTCCGGCGGCATGTTGGCCCAGCAGCTCTGCTCCACAGGTGGTTCCGGTCGCAACTGCGACTCGTCCAAAACCATCCCGCTGGACCTCCCCCTGTGGTGGTGCGGGAACTTCAGCTCGAAGCTTCGCCGGGAAATGCTCCCTATCCCGCCCTTCATCTCCTGAAATTCTCGTATCAAGCTCTTGAGCGGCATCATGGAAGACGACCTCTGACCACCAGACATACTCCACCTGCTGCACAACCTAACACCGCTCACCTCACTCCAAATACCCTCTAACGCTCTCTTCACCAGCATCAACCACACCTTAAGCCATCCACGTAGACCCCGCACCGTCAAACACTCGTCGGACACCATCCATACCTCATTGCAGGCATCGGCTACTCCTTCCGCTGCATTCGGCACAATCAAAAACCGCCCTTAAAGGTTCATCCCCTACAGTAACAATCGGCACAAATATCCGTATGCCTTACAATCACGCCCCGGCCTCTATTCAAAACTATCCCCCGCTCTCTTGCACCACTATTTACAAACCAAATCAAACCCAAGCCTTTCAATCTCTTGTCCCCAACGTCCTCCGCAACAGCTCCCTGGCCATAGTCACAACTCCACCGTCCACGCCACGCGACATCCTTACCCTTCCCGAAGATCTGGATCTTTAGACTTCCTCTTCTTCACAGATATGCTTCGTCTTCTTCCCCCTCAAACACCATAAAACGCGGAAACCGCGACCCAACTGCCTCAATTTAAGAGCAGGTCCTCACAGCACTACCAAACTCGAAACGGATCTGCTCGCGTCCCGACTCCGCAGTCACCATTCACACCAAGCCGTCAACTCGCTCCAAAAGACGCTCCCCTCATCGGAGAGCAACCACAACATCGTCGTACGCGCCCTCCCCACCCTAGGGTTAGCTCGAGCGCATTCCACAGCTACCCAAATTTGAAGATTCCAGGCGCAAAATGGGACCAACCGAAGACGCTCGACGTCAAGCTGGCAACGGAGAGCTGCAAGCGCGCGCGACGGTGGCGAAAGACGAGGGTGGAATGGTGCCTGCGGCAGCGAGCGACGACGGAACCCTCAGGGAGCAAGCAGCAAGGCGAGCACACCCACAGGGGGCCAGCCAGAGTCAAGGCCTATCCCCTGCCAGCTTCTTCGGTCCAACCCCCCGGGAACCCTATGACCAAGGCCTACGGAGGGCCTTCGACCGTGCCCACGGTCCCGGTCATGCACGGACCCCAGCTGGTGTACCCCATTCTTGACTGCACGAGTCGACGGCATTATTAATTAATAATAATAAAGTTAAAACCATGGAACCAGTCAGAGCAGAGTGGATCTGTTGCTCAGGAAACTCTGTGCATGACAGCCTTCTGAATTTATTTTTATTTTTATTTTTATTTTTGAAAACAATGAAGAAATTTTAGAGTGATTGGTTGATAAAAGAGGCTCTATCATAATTCAAGTTGGGTTTACACTTAGGGATAATATCCATGCTATTTTGAATCATGGATAAAATGTGAGTCCACTCGGAATCCTACATGGTCAAAGTAGATGATGGTTGTTTGGTTTGGTAAAACTATTCTCAAGATATTTCACGCCACGTGGAGGAATGATTGCAAGTTGCAATGAAAGTTTTTGGAGTGACTGTGGGCTGGAACTCCTACATAATCAAACCTTATTAACCCCTAAAGGACCGAGGTGATTTTCCTACCAAAAACCATTCAAAACTGTCATTTCTATTGCAAAGAGAAAAGAGTTTAAGAAATTGTCTTTTTTTGCATATCCAACCGTAAGATCTTATACTTGACTAGTATATGAATATGTGGAAGAAATTTCAGAAACTTTGACCACGTAGATTGCAAGATATATGCATTTAAAGTGAAGAAAACAAGTTTTTTTCCACCTTGCTTCACTAGGTTTTTTGGCTTTGAATCTTTTTAGTTCAAATTTTTTGCACTATTGATTTCGATTTTCTACTTAATTATGTTAAGTAGTTGAGTTGAGAATCTACCAAAAAAATTTAGGAAAAAAAGCACTTAATTTTCACTCATTAAAAAATTGTTAAGTAGAAGTGGGTACAAGATTGAAGAAAAATCTAAATTGTTAATAGCTTTTAGATGGAATTGAATCACAATAATCCCAACGGTGAGATTGTTCTAGCAAGAAAATCTAACCCTGTCTAACAAAAAAAATTGAAAAATTCTCAAAATTGCATTCTAAAATGAATTCTACAACTTATTTTTTCAAGAAGATGCTTAGATTGCCCGAAAAACTAAGATTGTCCATAACTTTCTCATTATTAGTCCAAATTGAATGAAACAAAGCTTCACATGTAGACAAAAATATAATCTTTGAGGGAAAAAATTTGAAAAAAATTATTTTGACTTTTTGTGATTTTTTTTGGGCTGCCCGTAAAATTCCAATTTTACTTATTGTGCCATAACTTTTTCTCTCGGGCATCAATTAAAATAAAAATTACATATTCGCAAAGATCTCGCAAAAATACACAACCTCAAAAAATCCCAAAAAATATTACTGAAAATTGAGATCGTAGGAACTTTCCCGGACCCAAATTGTCCCCCGAGGGGACAACCGGTCCTTTAGGGGTTAAGATGATCATCCATTTCCAACCACTTAAACACTAAAGGATCAAGGCCTTTTTCTACCAAAAAATACTCAAAACTACCATTTCTATAGCAAAGAATAAAAAACTTTGAATTTTTTTTTTTTTTTTTTTTTTTGCACATCTAATCGTAGGATCTTACACCTAACTAATATGAGAATGTGTGGAAGAAATTTCAAAATTCTTGACCGCATGGATTGCAAGATATCTGTGTTTAAAGTGAAAAAAACAAATTTTTTGCACATTGTGGGACTAGATTATTTGATTTTGAATCTTCTTGACTTTACTTTTTTGAACTATAGAGTTTTGAGCTTTAAATCTTTTTAGTGGAAAATTCAGTTGAGAATCTAGGGGAAAAAGAATCAAAAGAACTTAATTTTCATACTTCAAAAAATTGTTAAGTAGAAGAAGGTACAAGATATAAGGAAAATCTAAATTTTTAATATCTCTAAAAAAGGAATTAAAATGCACTAATCCTAATGGTGAGATTTTTTCTTGAAAGCAAACTAAAGCATGTGGAACCTTTTTTTTGAAAAATTGTAAAAATTGCATTTAGAAAAGAATCCTACAACTTATTTTTTCAAGAAGATGCTCTAATTGCTCAAAAAACAAGATTTTCCATAACTTTTTCATAAAAAAAAACAAATGGAATGAATCAAAGCTTTCTAGGTAGAAAAAAATATAATCTATGAGGGAAAAAAAAATTTAATTCAAATTTTTGATTTTTTTTTTTGTTGCCTCCTCCCCCACCCCTCCCATGCATTTCCACTATTTGGGACATAACATTTGTTTTGGGGCACTAATTAGAAAAAAAAAATTATGTTAACACAAAGCTAATCAACTTTTCTATCTTCAAAAAAAGTTTCAAAAAATCAAGACAAAAATTCAGCCATGGGTACCTGCCCAAAATTCCCAATTGTCCCCCGAACGGACAATGGTCCTTTAGGAGTTAAGCAATTTAGCCTATTTGCGGCATGGAGAAGGTTGAGGGAAAAACTTCTCCGTGTAAAGAAATAGATTCCAAAAGGATTTCATAATTTTCTACGTTTTGTTGTGTAAATAAAGATTGTAACACACAACAGATCAAGTGACATAAACCAACATCAATTATGCAATCAAACTAAGCAAGAATGCATAACAAACACACCCTCAAATGCCCCCTTAGCGGATAAAGAGTCTCATCAATCAACTAGAAACAACATATTGCATTATATAGAAAGAGGACTTGCTACTCTTTAAAGAAGACAAACAAGATTTTATGCATAGCAGAGAATGATTTGTTTCCAACATTTGGACACCACATTCAAGTTAATTGTATGACATCAAATTGCAAAGGCAAGGCTACAAGGTGCATCAAGACTCGATAGAGTCTACCACATGCTATATGCCCATGTATGTAGTTCATCAATGTTTGCAATGCCCATTAGATCTTTGTGCATGTCGAAATCAATTGCAAGTCGTACACCATATACGACTCAATCATAGATGTTGTACATAAGGCGATTGTATCTTAAGATCGAGGCCCCTAACTAGAGGACTTGTTGCCGAGCCATGAAGGTCTCCAATACAAATAAGCTGGCATCATGCATTAGCAACGGCTCCTCAAGCAGGCTCTTAAATTGTGATAGTGTATACCATAGACATTGCATTAGCCCAATGGCTCCTCAAGCGGGTTCTTTATGATAGCGTATATTAACCCCTAAAAGCCCGTTGTCCCTTCGGGGGTCAAATGCGTTTTTGGGCAGGTACCTACAAGCTGAAATTTTCTCTTAATTTTTTTAAACTTTTTTTGGAGGTAGAAAAATTGATTAAGCTTCATGGGAATATAATTTTTTCACAATGGGTGCCCGGAAACAAAAGTTATGACCAAATAAGCTCAAAACAAGGGACGGCAGGCAACAAAAAAATTTGCACTTTTCTTTTTTATTATTATTTTTTTCTCATAGATTATATTTTTGTCTATTTGGAAAGCTATGATTCATTTCATTTGGATTTGTTATGAGAAAGTTATGGACATTCTTGTTTTTCGGGCAGTTAGAGCATCTTTTTGAAAAATAAACTTGTAGGATTCATTTCTGAATGCAATTTTTCAAATTTTTCAGGGTTTTTGTTTTTGCGTGGTTAAGTTTATTTGGTAGAACAATCTGACCATTGGGATTAGTGCATTTTAATTCCATCTAAAATATATGAATATTTTAAATTTTCCTTCTATCTTGTACCTACTTTTACTTAACAATTTTTTCAATAATGAAAATTAAGTTTTTTCAAAATTTCTTTTTTTAAGTAGATTGTCAACTCAATTCTCCACTATAAACATTTAAAGCTCAAAACTCTGTAGTGTAAAAATTTTAAGTTAAAAATGTTCAAAGTCAAAAAATCCAGTCCCACAATGTGCTGAAAAATTTGTTTTTTTCACTTTAAACGTAGATATCTTGCAATCTCTCCGGTCAAAAATTCTGAAATTTTTTCTACACATTCTCATACTAGTTAAGTGTAAGATCCTATAGTTAGATGTGCAAAAAAAATATTTTTAATTTTTTTTCACTCTTCGCTAAAAAAATGGCAGTTTGGGGTGTTTTTTGGCAGAAAAAAGGCCTTGGGCCTTTAGGTGTTAAAGACATTGCATTCTACATACGGCCCAAGATGTTGGTCTATATCATCTCTATGATGAGGGTGCATGTACAAAAGTTCCACGACAATGAGAGATTCACCCCATTCCCAAAATCAATATCGATGATCATTCTTTGGGGGCTCCAATACCCGCTTGAAAAACAAAGAAAGAAATATATACATATATATATATATATATATATATATATACTAAACCAATTCCAACCTAAAGACCATCTTTAGAATAATAATTTTTGAATTCTAAAGCCTCTCAACCCAATTTAATTAATTTCAAACACTTAGATATCATTGATAATAGTATGAAGAATATAAAAAGCCTTAGTATTGAAATAGCACTAATCCTTCTATCCATGCAATACATGTAGAAATCACGTATTATTGTGGTCTTTAGGGTTTAACCCCTAAAGGACCAAACAACATTTTTTGGCAACATAGCAATTTTGGGCGGCTCACTACAAATGGCAATTTTATTTTTTTTCTTTGAAATTTTCACACAAGATGTGCCTAAGGAGTAGCTTCAAGGCCCAATAACTTTCATAACTTTTGACTACAAGGATAAGAAGTTATCGCATGATATGTAATTTTTTGTGTTTGGCGGGCAGCTCGGGCAACTCTAAAAAATTCCTTAAAAAAAACTTTTTTGAAAAATTAAAAATTGAAATTGGTTTTATAGATTTATATAAACTTGGAAAGCTTTGAATCATTCCATTTTGGATTAGCGAGTCAAAAATTATGAGGTGTTTTAGGTGAAGGTAGTTATGGAATCTATGCTCTAAAATAAGCTTTGAAGTCCTTTATCTAACTCAATTTTCAATGTTTTTGAAGAAAAAAAAATGGATGTAGATTGTTTATTACAGCATTACAACCATTGGGGTTGGCATTTTTCAATTCCATAATTAAATTCTTGACAATTTAGTATTTTGAGTCATTCTCTACTCTTTCTACTTACTATTTTTTTCATGTATGTTGTACAATTCCAAATGATCTGAAAATTTCAAGCACGTAGACAACTTGCCTTAAAGAATGAATCCAAAGAGTTACCGCCATTTTGGACATTTTTTCATACAAATGTTACCTTGTAAAGGGCAGCTACCCGGATTTTTGCAGTGACAATAAAAGGAATAAATCCACCCGAGAATCCACCCCTTCCAATGTTGTTTATTCAATCTACAAAAAAAACGAGTGGTAAAATATAAAGAAGAGGATTTTTGTCAATTCAAATGCTAATATCTTGCAATCCACATGGTGGAAAATTTTGAAATTTTTTCCACATCTTCTTAAACCAGTGTACTACAAGATCCTATAGTTACATGTGTTCAAATTTATTTTTTTTCTAAAATTTGATATTGATATTAGATATGACAATTTTGGTTTTGGTTAAAACATAGTCAAAAACATTTAGAGGTTAAGATGGCCTTTCGTGATTCTTTGCACAACTCAACTTTGCCCACTTCTTGGTCTTTGTATCTACATTGATGCCTCTTATGGTACCTTGTAGCTCAACTACTGGAAATTTTTATTGTAATTAGAAAATGCAAGGGGCACAGTGTAATTTTTGTGATGGCCTTTGGATTGGAGTTGGTTTAATTTTGACTAGACAGTTTGTAGTCTATAATTTATTAAGATGTACAATTTTATTACCTCCGCTTTAGGTTTTCTAACTTTGACCACATTCTAATAACTATTCTTTTAATTTTTGCTAATGATTTTTAAAGTAATATATACTCACCAAATTCAAGAAGTATGTTTTTTCATGCCATTCCAATAAGTTCTGCAAAAGTCATAAGATTCTTTAAATGTTCATCTCCATGCAAGCATTTTAGAAAATCTACCTTATAAAATTTCTATTTTATTGGATGGATTGATGTTGGTTCAAAAACGATTGATGCATTCTATTTGAATTTATTCCTTAACCCTAAAGTGCCAAATGTCCCTTTAGGAGACACTTGAAGGTTTAGTTTGGTTCCTGTAATCTAAATTTTTGGCTTGATTTTTGAAACTTTTAAAAAAACAGGAAAACAAATTAGCACGATAGAATATAGTTTTTATTAAAATTGATATCTAGGAGGAGAAGCTACCACATGAAGCTCAAAACATTTGAGCTTGGGTATAAAGGAAATCACAAAAACTTGGAATGAAAATTCAAAAAAATATTTTTTATAATTTATATTTTATCTACATGGAAGTATTGATTCATTCTATTTAGATTAGAATTGTAAAATGTATGGGGCATAGTACTATATAGGCAGTCATAGCATCTTCTTGGAAAGTAACACATTGGATCCATTTTTTAAATCCATTTTTTCAAGTAGTTGCATAATTTTGGAGGCACAACAAATTAGTTATAAAATTTCAAAGGTAAAGGATGTAGGAAGCTATAAACTTAATTTAGATGAATCCAAAGTCTATTTGACGTACACCTAAGAGATGTAGATCCTTAGCACCATAACATTGTCCAAACAAGAAATAGATTGAAAAAAAAACTTTGTCCAAAAACTTCCCTCTCGTAGAGCTTGCATTTCTAATTGGACCATTCACTACCCAAGCAACCATCAATTCCAAATTGTTGTCAATCTTGTGCAATTCACCATTGTAAATACTTGATTGTTTTAAATTTTCATCTAAAAGAAGGAGTTTATGTACACTGGCCAATTTTAGGCATATTTGAAGCATCCTAAAATGCAACCAACAATCCATTATTATAAAAAATTATTCTTTATTGACATAGAATTATATTTTGCGTGTACTATCATTGAAAGTGCATCAAAATGTTATGCACAAGTGGATTGCATTGAGGAATCGCTAAAAAAAAAAGTTAAGCATGCAATTGCGAAACAAATTAATCTACATATGCCATGCCATTTCCATTATTTTCCTTTGGGGAGGCATCACTTGTGCTATCTCTAATTTTTTTAAGAAAGCATGATTCTATTAAGATCTTCCAATCATTCAATGTCCAAATTTGATTTTTTTGTATTAAAATTTTGTACGCTTCCATAGGTAGAACTCTCCAATTCTGATTCTATATCAAATCAAAATCTTTAACACCTAAAGGACCAAAGAGCCCACTTTGGGCTTTGAAAACTTGGGTAGGCTGTATTGAATTAAGAATTAAGATTTTTGCATGAATATTTTAGAATGGATGTTGCTCATTATAAGCAATGTGTGAAGCTTTTGTTTTGTGTCATTATGATATATATTGCAAAAATTAGAAGTTTTTCTATTTATTTCAATGTTAAGCTAGGCAACAAAAAATACATTTTAAAAAATATTATTATTTTTTGGATATTCTATATATTGATACCTACTCAAAAACATTTGAACCATTCAATTCCAAATAATGAGGTAAAAATTATAGGGAGTTTTATTTTGTAGACAATGAAGGTAGAAAAAACATATGAATTCATCTTTTGCTCTGACTTTTGAAAATTCTATAATAAAATAAAAACAAAAGATATGAATAGTTTGCTTGAACATTCTTACTATTGGAATTAATAATTCTCAAATTCTTTCAAAAGTTGTTAGCATAGCAAATATATATTTCTTTCATTCATTAACACCTTGCACTTTATAAATTTTTTTAGATGAATATGAAAGTTTTTTCTAGTTAAATTTTTTCATGTATGTTTTCAACCTGTTTTCTAATTTATTGACTAAAATGTTCAAGTTGTAGGGCATACGTGTTATTTTCTAAAATGTTGAAAGACAAATCTACACCTTCTAGAAAGACTAGAAAAGCCTACATTTCGAAATTTAGGCAAATCAAAATGCAGTTAGTGGAGATATTTCATTCTAAAATTTTAAGACAATGTATATGAACAAATTAACCAGAGGATCTTATGGTTGGGTATGTTAAAAAAAAAATATTGATGAAGATTTTGCCCTCTATTTTGACCTTGCTTTGGGGACGAGTAATTTAAAGCAACTATTTTGGGCCTCTAAACATGAAAGAATTTTAGGAGTTAAGCCTGTTTGTTGGATGCATTTTGCCCATTTGCCATATACATTTTGCCCGTTTGTCAAGTAACGTTGACAATGCTCATGTCTTACATTGTCCTACAATTATATAAGCATTAGATGAGATTCGGGGGTCTTAGAAGGCTCTGAGTTCCCCTGCTGTCTGCTGCGTTCCCAGACTGTGGGAACACAGCAGCAGCTGGTTGACGTGGTCGAGCGACTACCACGTCATTTTTTGAAAAAAAAAAAAAAAAAAAAAATTTTGCTTAAAATGATATTTTGGTATATTTTATTTTATTTTTTTGAAAATTTTTTTTTTTGACAAACCCGTACTGGTGTTCATTGAATTTGGGCAGATCATAAAACAGGCCTGAAACGGGCCCTCCAAGACCCCCAAATATCATCTAATGGTCAAATAACCGAATGCCATCAGTCACCCAATTCCAGTATCTACTAGACCTTTTTATTTGTGCAAGCATTAGAGAAAAATTCAACCCATTACAAGGCTGTCCGAAGTTGACATGCCATGCTATTTTTTGCATGGCCTGTCAACTTTAAAATTGCTCTTGGTGAGAAGTCAGAGTCTCTAACTGCTTGTCGGAGCAGTTAAATCTTGCAAAAAAAGAATTTAATTTTAAAAAAAAAAAAAATTAATATTAATTTTTTATTGGGAATTTTTGGTTCCTGCGCCACTGCTGCTACAGTTTCAACAGGGCAGAAATAGGGAAAAAAAGATTTTTTTAGCAAAATAAAAGCAAATTTCAGGGTACCTCCAAGTGCTGTGGAGCAGCCCTCCGGAGGCCTAAAATTTCCTCTAATGTCACCCACCTATTAGTATAATCTTAGCAACCTTTCAGCATCATGACAATGCACTTGGGAAGTGGACATGTCAATATGTGGTGTAGCATTGGGTTTATCTTACTTACGCAAGTTGTACTGATTTAATCCCAACAAACTTTGAAAAATCACAGAAAATTCATTTCTTGTTGGAATCTCTTCATTCTACTTTGCTTGCAAATGTCATCTTTCAAAGTTTTTCAATCTCTGTAAAATTATGTGAGTTGACAAACAACTTCTCGAAGGTGCCTAGATACCAAATCTACGTGGTAATAGATTGATCAACCTTCCACAATAGCTTACACAGTCAAAAAATTGAAGGAGCAAGAGATCTACCTCACACACGCTTTTATTACTAATTTAATCCCAACAAACTTTGAAAATCACAGAAAATTCATTTCTTTATAGAATCTCTTCATTCTACTTCCTTACAAATGATTTCTCTCCCAAAAATATGTGAGTTGACAACACTACAATAGAAAGCAGTGACTGCAGCACACTAGCAATGCAATTGCAATGGTTTTGAAATGAAAGAATGTGTAACGGAACTTAGTTTGGAACTCAAAAAAGAAATAATGCATTGCAAAATCGTTGCAAAGTTGTGATTAATTCAATATAAAAGTCTTGGACAAAAAATCACTTGTATTGTATTGCTAAATTGTTGCAAATTCATAAAACTTAAAATGCAAAATCATGAAAAAATGTAATTGTTGTGTATAGAAGTCATTGCAAAATCATTGCAAAATCATTAAAATTTAAAATTTAAATTAAAAAAAAATTGCCCGGACAGCCCAACCGCCCACCGTCCGAGTAGCCCAACTAAACTCCCCTCAGACAGCCCAACCGACCCTCCCAGGCAGTCCAATCAACCCCCCACTCAAGGATCAAACCTTGCACCTCATGCGTGAGGTGCAAGGGTTTGATAACTACTACACCATCTAAATCTACTAGTGACCTTAAAGGAACACGGTTTTTATTTATTTGATTTATATTTCCCATTAGTTGTAAAACCAGCAAACTTTGGAGGTCATTTTGGGGTAGTAGAATTTTTTTTTTGTAAAACTTTGAACTAAGAAAATTGGGAAGTAAAGTAATCTTTCATCTCCAAAAAATCATTTCAGATTTCAAGTCTCCAATTAGAAGTTATGGACAAAATTCAAAGAGGTGTTTAAAAATGTCAAAGAAAACGTTCATTCCAACCCCTCTCTAAAATTTGTTCATAACTTTTGATTGGAGAGTTGAAATATCAAACGGGTTTTTGGTGGTGAAATTTAATTTAATTTCCCAACTTTTCTTAGTTCAGAGGATTTTGAAAAAAGTTTTTCTAGTATGCCAAAATGGCCACCAAACTGTTGAGACTACAAATCACCGAATCATGAGTCCATTGCAAAACCATTGCAAACACAGTGCAATACTATAATTTAGAGCATTGCAAAATCGATGAAACAAACTTGCGTGCAAGGCAAAACCATTGCAAACACAATACAATACTTTATATTAAACCATTGCAAAGTCATTAAAACAAAATTCGTGGACATTGCAAAACCATTGCAAAAAGTATTGCAAACGCTTCATTCTCTTGTAGTGCAAACAACTTTTCCAACAAGGTGCCTAGATACCAAATCTCGGTGGTAATAGACTGATCTAAGTTACCTTACGCAATAGCTTATTACACAATCACAGAACTGAAGGCGCAAAGAGATGCTTTGTGTGACTGACTCAAAACAAAGTGCACTCCTGTCTAATGAATTTTCCATGAGAAACACCTTCCTTGAATGTTTCCCGTTCTCAGAGTCCGTTGTATTATGAGTCTGAAGGAGTGGAACATAACATTCTTAACCGGTTGCTGAACCTCCCCCCAACCGGAGGGATAATTCCCCCCTAATTTGGATATACCCAAAACCGTCACAAATTGGTGCCGTGCCTAGTTACTATTATTAACCCTTAAACGACGAGGAGGCCATTCTATGGCCAATGAATGACAGAGAATCAAACTGTACAGGAGAGAAATGCAATCATTCATCCTCAGAATTTGTTGTGAAAAGGAGAGATCTTCTACAGTAGCTTGACTTCCAATAGATACTTTTGGATTTTGTAATGTAGATGATGTCACACGGTAATGAAAAAGGATGATTTTCAGGGTCACCACTTCGTCGTTTAAGGGTTAAGCTGATCAGATTTTCATATTTTGGCAAGTGAAAGGAGGTTCCAACGCACCAGAGAATGCAACATTTGGATACTGTATGCAAAAGTTATTAAGGAACGAAGTTTGATTCTAAAAGCGTTTCTTCCACATAGGTACAGAACTGATTTTGGAGATGTACAAAGAGTATAGATGGCGGTTTAAGGTCAGTGGCGCATTTGGGTGTACCTACCTTAGATGTTTGGGGGAGACTTGAGTTATAATGCTCAGAGTACCATTGGTGAAGCAGAGCATTCGGTCTCTGCATTGTCAGAGATAATGCGCTTTAAAGGACGTTATTGGTTGCAGAGGTTGGGGGGCTTCCCATTTTTCGGGGAGCAAAAGGGAACCCCTTAGCGAGTGTTAATAATGTTATGAATCCTTTTGCGTCAACATTATGAAAATTAAATTTAGAGGAATCGACCTCTGCTCCCTCACTTTTCACTTCCATTTCACAGTGAGACTTGTTCCTGTTTTGAAGGAATTGTTTCAATGTGCAGTGCCACCTGTTTTGTGGGTAATGAAGTTATGTATCATGGGCGGCGACCCATTCATGCGGGATCTCTCACAGATTTAGCTTCGAAGCATTGACTCCGCGATGACCGACGACGTTCAAAAAGTGACAAAACTGGACTTACCGTACGTGTAGTAGGTCAGTTTCGTAAAAAATAACTCGGGAAAATTTGGAAGATGTCGAAATTTAAAAAATATGATATAACTGTTTTTTGAGAAAAAAGCAGAAAAATAGTAGAAAAAGCAACACATATACGCATGAATAGAAAGAAGCAATCCAAAATTAGGAGTGTCTTCATAAATCGTGACAAAAACAAAATAAAATATTCTATCGCCCTGCCGAAAGTGCCGAATTCAAAAACTAAATTATTTTGGCATTGTCTTGCCGAAATTGCCCTGCACTTCCGATAAGTTATTATGGTATTCAAGTACCGCTTTTAGTTCATCGTGGTGGCACTCACCAGGGCTTTTTACTTTGGCTTTCTGGTAACAAGAAAAAATAATTTGGCTAAAAAAATATGGCAAAAGTCAGTGAACGTTTTTGCCAAACAACTTCAAAATAAATAAAAATAAATTTTTTTGCATAAAATCACCAAATAAATCTCAAACACCAGTGCTATCTCTATTTTTTCATCAGTTGATTCTTGTGCTCTATCATTGGAAAGTATTGATTTTCAAGAGTTCCCTTTGCAAATATTCTATGCCTGTAGGTCAATTTAGTAAATAATTAGGGAAAAATTGGAACATGTCTAAAATATGAAAAGTTGTACAGCTATTTGAGAAAATTTCCTTGGTGCCTATTATGAATAGTCAAAAATTATTCTTGATAAAATTTAGAAAAAACATCGCTGCAAAGTGAAGCAATGCTGCCAAAACATTATTGCAAAGAGAAGTGTTGAAAAATTAGAAAGAACGACATGCCATAAGCCAAAAAAATTGGATGAAGTTGCCAAATTGTCCAAATGCCAAAATTTAATTGTTTTGACATGTAGTCAAGCTAATTTTTGAGGCCAATGTTTAGTAATGCTAATTCCTAGTTGGAGTTGCAACTTGTAGATTTAGGATGTTAAATTGTAGAATACTAGTCCAAATCAGTGCTTTTGGCTAACTATAGTAGAAAAGGGGCTAGTGGGTATGTAGTTGAGTTGGATTCCAAGTGGTTAGATCAACTATGTTGGATTTTGATCGTTGTGAGCCAATTGGGTGGAGTTGAAGAGGTGCCTAGTGGGGTATTTAGCTCTCTCTCCCAATTTGGATTTTTACCCAGTGTTCAGTTGAACCCACTGCGAGTCCAGCCCTGTGAAGGCTGAATTTTTTAATGTTTTTTTGCAATTAATATAGTTCAATGGTTTAGTTGCTTAATTAAAGTATGTGAATGTATCTTTGTGATTTTATGTATTATGCTTGAATGTGTTCAAAAGTGTGTTGCTTGGTTTGTTGTCCAGTGTTGTATATATGATAATCCAAATGGAAAATTGATGTAATTATGTACCTAATTGGCATGTTATTAAATTGTGAATCTAGTATTGGTTGTGTCGTTGTAGTTAGTTTAATTCTTAAGTTTAATATGCGAGAAGATTGAATGTCTAATTGGTCTTATTAAATGGTGTGTTGGATTAAATTGGATAGAATTTGGAATTGGGTTGAAGACCAAAGATTGGTTTAGGTTGAATCAAATTAAAATTAAAATTTATCTCCCTACTTAAATGTTTCCCTTGGATCGAACTTAATATACTATATGGGTAGTTACCTAATTGGCAACCAAACCCTTGTTTACATGACACACAAGTGCCAAATTAGACTTGAATGCACGGTATCCTACAACACAAAAGATAAGAGGATGTTTTATTAGAAAAAATACATTTTCATTTCAAAAAGTTATCCTGTAAAATGGATTTAAGTAAATGAATAAAACATTCATCTCAAGAAATTACCATTATGAGAACTTATCGTTTTGAACTCCGAGGAAAATAATTTATATGAAAATTTAGCAGATTCAATTTGCAATTTATTACAGAGGAAGCTTTTAATTGTTGGCTTAAATTTCTATTGATAAACTAGCGGTTGGTGCTTGCAATGCTACACATTCATCATTAGAATTTTATTATACTTTTTATATATTAGATAAAATGCAGAACAAAAATTTCATCAAATCTTCAAATAAATATTACTAAAATCTTTGTATAATTTTGTTTATAAGTAAGCATAGATTGAAATGTACAATAGAAATTTATTGAATGATGAATGAAATATATCCAATGGTGAATACTGTAAAAGATACACATTTTTCATGAAGTTGCATTTTACCCCCCTAATTCCCAAAGTCCTTGCCAAAGACTCTTGGGTTTTGAGTAGGCTTATATGATCTCAACTTTTGACATGATTTTTTGAAACTTTTTTAAAGGATCAAAAATTAGATTAGCTTTTTGGAAATATAATTTTTGATTTCAATTTGGCATGGGAGCAAAAGTTATGCCACCCTAATTCTCCAAAAAACAGCTTTAGAGGTAGCCCAAAAAAAATGCAAGAAAATGAATTTTTAGTTTTTAATTTTTTTTCAAAGGTTTTATTTTTGTCTATATTTGAAGCTTTGAATCATTATATTTGGACTAGTGATGAGAAAGTTATGGATAATCATGTTCTTTGGACAATGTAAGCATCTTCTTGAATAATAACTTATAGAATTCATTTTGAATATAACTTTTGTATTTTTTCAAAATAATTTGTTAGCCATGGTTAAATTTGCTTGCTAGGACATCTCATCATGGGATTATTGTGTTTCAATTCCATCTTAGAGCTATTAATGATATACTTGTCCCCTTCAATCTTGAGCTCATTTTCTAATGAACTTAATAATTTTTCAATGTGTGAAACTTCTGTGGTTTTTTTGTTGTAATTCTTTTTCAAGAATTTCAATTCAATTCTTCAACATAAAAGGATTAGAAAAGCAAAATTAGTAGTGCAAGAATTTTAAGTTAAGAAGATATAAAGCCAAAAATATTTAGTTATGCAAGGTGTACAAAAACTTATTTTCTTTACTTTAAATGCAAATATCTTGCAATCTTTGTGGTCAAAGTTTCTTCCATGCATCTTTATACAAGCCCAAAACAAGATCCTACGATTAAATATGTGAAATTTTTTATTTATTTTTAAGGATTTTTACTCTTTGCAATAGAAATGACAATTTTGAGTGTTTTTTGATGGACTTAAGGCCTTGGAACTTTAGGGGTTAAAATAAAATTTTATAACATTAGAAATTTAGATTGTTTCCTAGTCCTTCTGGGGTTATCTCCTAAGGGACCCAACATTCATTGGGTGGATTATAAATGTTTTAAGATCTTATATTAGGAGCTATATGAAATGGATGAAATACATCCACGTATGTTCAAGAATCAAATTTTATCTATTCTACAACAATGAAGCCATATTGATCCTTCAAAGCTTCATGATTTTTGTGTAAGATTCTGAATCAATTCATCTAGAGATAGAAAGATGAGGAAAATTGGAAAAAATCAATATCTTATGTTTATATATTTTTTTCAAATCATAATTTATATCACCTAAAAAGTTATAGATTTGCAATCCCCTCTTACCATACCCTATTGGGGTTAAAAATTAAATCATATCTTTGCTTGGTCACATTTCATCATTGTCTAAATAACAACAAATTTCATAAAAAAATTATAGATTTAATAATATTTATATTTGATTGGTCATAATTAAAAACTTTAAAATGTAATTTATATGAGTTTCTTATATAAATTCCTTAAAAATTTGAAATAATTACATATACATACATGAATATGAAATTTTAGCAAAAATGAAGAGAACAGTGATAAATATCATGTTACAATTGGTATCAACTCTTGAATTCAAAACATAAGGACTATAGTAGAAAATATTCATGTGTGGTGTATATCAAGCCTCCAAAATGATACCTTCACAAGAATTGCAAATATTTGACATTTGAATATCACTTTAATAGTTTTTAAATTATAAACTATTTAAAAAATAACAACCTCCAAATGAAAAATGAGATGAAAAAATGTGAAAGAATTGAAATCACTTCAACTTTGCTATGAGATGAGGTAGTTTTGATGAGGTAGTTTTGATTTTCAAATGAAAATGTTTGTGATAAGTATTTTGAATTGCATTTGCAAGCGGTGATGCAAGTCATTACAAAGTTGTTCTCGAAATCAAATCTACATTGAGTTGCTCTAGTATAGAGGAAACATTATATACAAGCAACCTTGTAAACAATGATTGAAATTGGGACCGTAATTTCACATAACTGATACTTCTTGTAATATTGTACCCATTCACAATCACCTTCTAATAAACCTTTGGACAAATATGCTACTTGAAGGGTGGATACTCATAGTTGTTCACTGTCTTCAAATCCTCAAAAGAAATAGACCCTCAAACAATAGTTTACAATATACGCATATAGTATTGTTTTCTAGCAATAGTTGCAAAAATACAACCTATTAATAGCAAGGCCAGTTTGTCATGGTGTCCACTTTTTCAATTGTTTATTCCAAACAAAAAAATTTCTTGTTTTCAATATTTTTGGCATATTATTTTCCTATACCAAACCGTTTTAAAAAAAAATAACACAATACAAAAATTGGTTCCACACGCAAAATTAAATGACAATGCTATGGATAGTTTGCGACATATAAAGAATTAAAAAAGGATATGAAAGGAGATTTAAGAAGAGACTTGGCATCAATTTTGTCGCAATTACATATGACATATTCATAATTATGGTAACAATATATTGCATACTATAAATTTGGTTGAAATTTAATCAAATTTGAGTTCTCTTGTTTTAGTTTATCTATTTGAATTTTTTAAGTTAATCATATGTGATCCTTTTTGTAGGCTTTAATGGGTCATTTTGCCATGTAGATAAGGTTTGTTTTGATTTATTTTGTAACTTTTGATACCAATGTAACTATGTAAAGAATCTTGTTTCTAAAAATATGGAATTATCTTTTAACAAAAGATATTCAATTAGTGCGTTCTTCTGTTTTGATTGTTATTACTTTCATCGGGGCTATTTGCAATAAAATGTCGTATAAAGTCTAAAAATAATAAGAAGTCTAAGGGTTTGAATTTAGAAACCTATCAAAGGTGAATAAAAAGTTTGATTTTATTTGAAAGATGAGATGCACATGGCATACAAAGTAATTTAGAAGGATATAGATTTTATCCTTAAATTATAACTTAAAAAGCCAATTGAGTCTATTGATTGAACATATGACCAAAAAACTTGTTATTGAAGGGTTAAAGTATGGTAAGTTCTTAGATGTGCAAGAGATAATCAATTTTTCTACTTATATATTTAGTCAACATCAAACCACAAATGTAATATTTTAGAATAGTATAAAAGTGGTAAGGTAGAGCCACCCATTCTCGACCAATGACCCATTTCCGACCTATGGGTGCACATATTTTTGACCAAGCTTAGAATATTTTTTAATTCCTTTTCAAGATTGGAATTAATAAATACATGATGTATGTTCCAAATTATGAGAAAGAAAGTATGAAATAATGATTAGGAAAAAAGTTAATGAATGATCAGAATTGGAAGAGTCTAGACATTGGCCATGGGGTCCAGAGCACTTTTTGCCTCCCAAAAATCTAGTAATTTGAGTTCAAGCGATAAAATTATCAATGTTTTTGCAATCCTTGTCATTTCTATTGATGTACCTCTCAAAAATACTTTTTTTGCCTTCACTGTTCCAGGAATATCATATTGGAATTGCTTATTTGGTCGGTTATAGGTGGCTCTACCTTACTTTTCTCAATCATTATTAGACCACCTATACATTTAGACCTCAAAAGCTTCCTAAAGTAAATGAAAAGCTCATAGATATTTAATATATAAAAACTTTATAGATATTAGCCAAGCTTTTAATCTCAATCTCAAAATGCTTCGCAATTTTTGAAAATTGATACCTTCTAAGAATGCTAAATAAAAAATTATTCTTAAAATTACCCATGTGGAAAAGTATTTGGTATGATCTGCTACAAATATTTTCTTTGATTTGGCTTAATTCATCAATGTCAAACTCTTTTATAGATTTGTTTGTTGAATTTTTTGTATCCAACAAAGACAAAATATTTTGGCTCTTAGATTGTTATGAGGGGAACTGCTAAAATAAAGATATGAAAAAGTTTATTCTTGTGAAGAATGATACAAGTCTTCAAAATATTTCTAAAATTAGATGACAAAATTTATAAAAAAATATTTTTGTCAAACATTAGTGTAGGAAAGAAAATATTTTTTGTATTTTAAGGCATTTGCTAAACCACATTTGCCAACTTTAATTAATATTCAACAAAGAATGTTGAACTTGCCTTCTGGATGCGGTACGACCATCTATTTATTAAGAAAATCCCCTACTCAGATTTCTTTATATAATTATAAGTTAGTGCCTATGGAAGAATTTGCCTCTTTTTTATATTTTAACTCTATTTATTGCAACTCAAACGTTATCAATTGGCATACAGTAGTAGAAAGGAGGTATTCGAGAATCAAAGAATTGTGTAAGCTAAAGTTCCATATAGCACTATAAGAAATTTGTGTTTTGGGGGATGTTTTCACTATTTTTTGGAACGCATTTTTGTAGACATTACAGTTGACAACCCATGTTTTTATATCAACAATAATGTTTACTAAAACATCTTAATGTTTTATTAAACATTATTATTGATATAAAAACATGGGTTGTCAACTGTAATGTCCACAAAAATGCGTTCCAAAAAATAGTGAAAACATCCTAAAAACCATGGGTTTCTTATAGTGTAGGTATTATCTTACTAACTCTAACAACTCTACCTTCTACAAAGTGGTTGTTGCCATGATTTGATGGCAACAATTCACTTGTGCATTGCATTTTTTTATACCTTACCTTCACACATAATCTCCTATCCATTCTTTGTGCCACAAAAACTCTCCTTCAAGGCTTGATTACGATCTATATACCCCTCAATCTCTAAAACAATATTAGACTCAGAGGTACTAGCGTTGGATTCCTAATTTGATGAAGGAGCTTTCTTTCAGTAGAGTCATGTTTTTTTCAATAGAGTCATATTTGGAGTGCTCCACTATTGCTCCCATTTGGGATAATCCTTTAGTAAAATCCATAATTATGTATTAGATAACCGACGAGCCGCGGTAGCGGCGAGTAGGTTATCGGACATAACCGGTTGTTCACTTTTCAATCACAACCTTTGATCTCCGTGATCCAAGGGTGGAAGAAGCAAGTTGAGAGGAAAGAAGGTTATGAGTTGCAACTTGTAATGGCAATGGTGATGGGTTGCCAATGGGACGGTGCCACGTGAGTGTTGAAAACTCAACAACCGGTTATGTATTCATACATGAGTGCAAATTTTAGGGTGCTTTGCTTTGTAAAAATGTTTGGCCATGAAAATTGGGTTTGCGGCACTTTTTTTGCTTTTGTATAAAGCCTATATTTGCACATGGCAAAAAAACAAACCTAGTGATGCCTAATTTCAATTGCCCCATTTTTACTCTAATGATCTAAATGGTCACAGTCTTCTGTGTCTAGTAAAAAAACAAAATCATTTATTGTTGCATCATTATTTTGGAGATAAAAATAAATAAAAATGCCCCCCTTCGGTGTTTTGTGGTTAGTTAATCTTGCATTTCTTGGCCTCTACTAGCTAATTCAATTTCTTTGATTCCAAATATAAATTCAAATTTTCCAAATTTTATCATTGATGGCAAATAGTAACTTCTATTGTTTTTCACAAGGTTGAAAAATGGGACAATGACCATCAATTTTACTGGGTCATGGTCATGATCATGGTCAAGAAATCCATCCTTACAAGGTCAAAAAATTTCATTCCCCTTTGGTCCAAAGCCAACAAATTGGAGTTATCTAAAATAGTGCTATAAGCTTTCTATATGGGATAATTTCTTTTTTCTAGTCTTGTTTATGGATGTAAAACCTCTCCTTCCTAACACATAGTCTCTAATTCCAAATATGAATTCAAGTTTTTTCAAATTTTATGATCCATGATAAACAATTAATTTTATTCCCCATAGGATTTTCTGCAAAAAAATTGCTAAAATTGCAAAAAACTCAAAAGTCCTCACACACTGACGATGAGTACCGTCATGTGATTGTAGCGGCATGCAAATTCTCAGACAATTTCTAGGTTTGCAGTTGTTGTAGTAATCAAAATAGATTTGGTGAATCCCAAGAGCACATTGCCTTGGATCTGTGTAACTGGTGCTGAATATATACTCCGAGATATTGACTTTGTAATGAATGTGAGTTTGAGGAATCCTACTTGTAATTAATTATATTGACATGCTGCTAGTTGAGCGGCGTGTGATTAATTACTAGAAGAAATTGATGGAAATGCAAGTGATGAAAAATGAAAATGAAAAAAGAAAAGAAAAGAAGAAGACATTGTAGAGAGGGCTCCTTTGCTTGTTTATTTCAATTTATTTTTGAAAAAGTCACATGTTTTAAAAAATGTTAAGAGATAACATCACTTGAGACCATACTTAGGAGACGTAATAGAGTTTAGAAACTAATGTGACATGTTACTACCGTAGGTTTAGGGCAGCTTTGCCTAAAAATAATTCAGAAAAATAATGGCGAAATATTTTGGAAATTATGCTGAACATTTGGCGAAAAATAATAAAATTAAATGAAAGAAATGGCGAAATATTTAGAAATTACATGAGCAAAAAACTAAAATAAATTTAGACTTCAAAGTGAACACAAAGTCCTTGTGCCATTTACCATCAAGAAATTTTTTGATGACAATGTGAAGGTAATACCTCAATTACCTCAATGACATTCTATGAGAATAAAAGGTGGAGAAGTTATTTTTATAATGAAATCCGTTGTTTATTATGAATCCTCAAAGGGTATGGGACAATTTGGAGATGAGAGTTTGACTACTCATTGTCAGAACGTAGGAATTGTGTTCAATGTAGAACTTTAGTTCTCATTTAGGCATAGTAGAATACTCTTTTTCAAAGAGCTTTGAACTAATAATAGCTGATAAATCAAGCCAAATTTGATTTCCAAAAATCCGTTTGTAATTTTGAGCCTCCAATTAAAGGTTATTGGCAAAATTCAGAGGGAATGTTTGAATTGTCAAATAAAATGTCCTTTCCAACCCCTTCATGAATTTTGTCATAACTTTTGATTGGAGGTGCAAAATCTCAAACGGATTTTTGGAGATCAAAGTTAGCTTGATTTAGCAACTTTTATTAGTTCAAAGTTTTTTGAAAAAGAATATTTTATTATGCATAAATGAAGTCTGAAATTCTATTTTGAACACAATGCCTACTTTTCACTTAACTATAAGTAGTTGAGCTCTTACTAATCCTAATTTACATATCCCACATGGGTTGTTCTACCTCCTACCATCCTAAATGTATAAAGAGCTTGTTGTGCTCACTCCTTTACACACTTTGAATGGCTTAAAAAGTTGTACAAGAGATTTATGTATGAAGGGCAAGAATTGTAGTAGGGTAGAAAACCTAGGTTAAAGGTTGGATGAAAGGCAAAACTACAAATATTCAATTCTCCAAAAAGTTGAATTTCTAAAAATTCCTTTTTGAGATGGTAAACACTAAATTTTCAAATTAATTAATTATTCGCCTTGGCAGTGGGCGAAGCTGCCCTACACCTACGGTAGTAGAAAGGAGGTATTTGAGAAATAAAGAATTGTGTAAGAGCATATAAAGCCTCGTCCTCATCCTCGTCCTCATGATGACTCTTAAGGTGGTCACTCCAAAAGCCACGTCCCTTTCTATTTCTAAAATCCCCATGCCAACATTTTTCAACGCCTCTCAGACAAAAGACACAATGTGGACATAAAAATAGGGCTAAATGTTCAAAGTTTTTTCCATTGATCATTGTAAAAGTGTGACATATTCATGTGAACCAAATTGTCACCTTTTAATATCCTTAAGTATTCTATAAGATCAATAAGAATGGAGTGAGTGATGAATATCTACATTTTACATCTCTATTGTACTTGACAAAAGCTTTGTAAAGCTCAAGCCTATGTGCATTGATACAATGTCATCTTGTGTATTTCCATATATGCCCTCTAAACCTTTCTTATCTTCTTCATCCACCAATATCATGTTGTGGAGGATGCAACAAGTGAATATAATATTCGAGATGAATTCCATTCTCTTCTAGCGGTTGAATTTCAAATGATTTCAAATGATTGTAAACCATAATTGCAAACATCACTAGAAGAAACCCGCATTGGTCTAAACCAAAAGTTTGGACTGAAATTTGTTGAGAACCATGTTTCTAATGTTGGAATCCTAGAATTTTGCTTTGGAAACATAGTTCTCAATAAATTTCATTTTTTGTTTAGACCAACGCAGGTTTCCTCTAGTGCATCTATTGTAATGTCCTTGGGCATTGCTTTTTGATGGTAAATGAAGTACGCCCTTCTTCATCATGTGGTTGGTGAAAACTTTAGACAAAGCAAAACTACTTTGGATAAATTCCATTCATCAAGAGGTAATACTAATTGTTTACATAACCATTGACTAATAAATGCGTAACATGGGGCTCACTAGTCAACATGTTTTGGACCATATTCAAAAAGTTGAGTGATGCAAGCATACTGGGGAAGCCATGTTTGTGATTGAAGGCCAATTGCTCCTAGAGTGTGAGCTCAAGTGTGAATGAATAGGTTGCTTTAAATGGCACTCCTCAAATTTGGACAAAATTGCAAGATAAAAACACTTCAAGGACTTAGTGGCAATGCTTTTAGTCGTCTAATAATATGCATTTGTTGTATTTGCACAAACATTGTAATAAAACATACGCAATGTGCAATTGATCTTCTAGTGAGGAGATAATCCCATAAAAGCATAAAGGTGTGCCCTCTAAGCATCCATTACCAAAATAATTGTAGGAGAAATCCTAAAGAAAAAGAAGATATCATAGCAAAGCGGCAGTCACTTCTTTATGCAAGAATGAGCTCATAGTGAGCCCAAGCTCACTGCTTGTTCTATTGTCAAAAGAGAGAGAGAACTTCTCCGTCTATGAGTGCAACTCTAAATCTGCCAAGCCAGTGCTGTAGAAGCTAATGCCATCAACTACATCAATACCCTTTTTTTTAGGTAGAATAAGTAGTTAACCTTTTTAAAAACAAAGTAGAATGTAACTTTTATAGACCTTAATGTTGTGTAATTCTTTTGTAGAATCAAGAAAACAAACTAATCTGTACTATCAAATAGCAAGGTCACTCCATAAGATTATCAACCAACAATGTGGGATTCCTTGTTGCTCTCTAAAAATTGGGAGTCTTCAAAATTACAACTTCCTAGTTGGCCAATGATTCCTTGCAGATCAAAAAAATTCACTCCTAAAGATCCAAGGAAGGATCATCCCAACCTCTAAGGAAGAATGGTTTAGGTTGGTTACCCCCTAAAGGAACATTTGTCCCCTTGGGGGACAATTCAGGTCCGGGCACGTTTCTATTGTCTCAATTTTTAGTATTCTTTTTTGGAATTTTTTGAGGTTGTGTATTTTTGCAAGATCTTTGTGAATACACATTTTTTTATTTTAATTGATGCCAGAGGGCAAAAGTTACGGAACAATAATGCAAATTGGAGTTTCGCAAGCAACACAAAAAAAAAAAGTCAAAATAATTTTATTTCAAATTTTTTTTTCAAAGATTATATTTTTGTCTACATTTGAAGCTTTGTTTCATTCAATTGGACTAATAATGAGAAATTTATGTACAATCTTAATTTTTTGGGCAATCTGAGCATCTTCTTGAAAAAATAACTTGAAAAATTCATTTTTGAATGAAATTTTTAGAATTCTTCAAAAAAAATTGTTAGGCAAGGTTAGATTTCTTTTTAGAACAATCTCACCGTTGGGAATATTGTAATTCAGTACCATCTAAAAGCTATTACTAATTTAGCTTCTTCTTCAATCTTGAATCCACCTCTACTTAACAATTTTTTAATGAATGAAAATTAAACTATTTTTTCCCTATTTTTTTTTTGTAGATTTTCAACTCAATTACTTAACATAAATAAGCAGAAAACCAAAATCAATAGTGCAAAAAATTTGAACTAAAAAGATTCAAAGCCAAAAAATCTGGCCAAGCAAGGTGCAAAAAAACTTGTTTTCTTCACTTTAAATGCAAATATATCTTAGAATCTACATGGTCAAAGTTTCTAAAATTTCTTCTATGTATTTATATACTAGTCAAATATAAGATCTTATGGTTCGATATGCAAAAAAAATAAAAATTTAACTTCTTTTCTCTTTGCAATAGAAATGATAGTTTCGAGTGTTTTTTTATACGAAAATCACCTTGGTCCTTTAGGGTTAGAAAATGTATGCCTCGGTCCTAATCCAACTTGCTGCAAGTAGAGCATCCTAAGAGCAGCCCCACTCCAACATGGGAAAGCAACACTTCAAATATTCTGCACCATTGATTTTAGAAGATTTTCTAAGATCAATGGTGTAGAACATTTGAAGTGTTACTTCCCCATGTTGGAGTAGGGCTGCTCTAACTCTAGAAAATTGCCACCAATTTCACAATGTTGGACCGCGACATGAAAAAGTGGCAAGGCATTTGCCGCCTTGATAGATGTGGCAGTGCATTCAAGACTCGATGTTATGCACCAACAACCCCTTAAAGTCCTTAACTCCTTACTAAAGCTCTCTTCGTTCTTTTCCCACTTTTCACTAGCCTCCACGTTGTCCGCCACTAAGACCATAGTCAAAATTGACTAAGTTGGCGTGAGTGTAATATTGCCCACTGCAAAGGCAAAAGTGACCGGACAAAAGTGGTGTTGGTGCGGACCCGTTTTTCCCTGCCCAATTGCGGCAAGCCAAATCGTATGCTCTTAGAGCATCACAATTGTTATGCAAACTTCTAGCCCTGCCCGGTGTTTGCTGAGCCCGGAAGAATTATCACCCCCCACCGCGGACTCAAGGAAGGTGGTTACCGAGCCGGGCCGACAAAAAAAAAGGTTTGGCACGGCATCTTCCCATACCATCTCTTGTTACACTGAGCTACTATTTTGGGGTATCCTTGAAGAATAGTTGTTAGTTTTTTGTCAACATGCTCCACCAACACGACACAATAGTTGATGCCTTGGTGCTATGGCGCGGAAGAGTGGGGGACCAACATCACACCCGATGTAAATCCACAAAGTCAACACAGCAAAGCTCTTTTGCTGCGTCGCTTTTCCTGCGAAACGGTGGCGAAGTGGCGATGCCCTTAGGCGCGTTGGTTTGGCGTGCCACGGTGGGTTTCTACAGCACTCCAGGCCTTGACACAAGTTTCCCAGCCGAGCAGCGGTAGAGTCGTAGAGATGCTCTTATCATGAAGAGACAGAAGAGTTGGTGGAGATACAAAAAGTAAATCTGCACGTAGACCTTTCGGAGTTTCGCTGCAAGTTGCTCCTGCGCGCAAGTTGCGCTTCCGACCCTCTTGGCCTCACCTCGTGAAGTTTTGTTTGTCCGATGACTTGTCCGATGGCTTGTCCGATGGCTTGGTTGTTTGACTTAGGAATATTCCGCTTCTCACAATTTTGGGAAAGAAAAAGGACGAAAGCTCAATGCTAAAATAAAGGGGAAGTACAAGCCAGCACCAGAGGCATCAAGCCTATCTCGATTTGGTTGCCGTCAGCACCGTTTTTAAGCCGTTATTTGGGTTTAAGAACGCATTCAAAGATTGAAAATTATGAAATTCGATCAAATTGTTCGCTGTATTTAGAAATTGGATAGATAACGAGGGTATTCCGGTTTTGCGAAACCATCATCTGTTGCTACTTACACTAATGCGTCCAGGTTAGGGGCGAGTCACATGGCCGGATTCGACTATCAAGCCGATAACCAGTTGCGGGCCTTGTGATGGAATTGCGACGTGATCTTTGCCGTGCTAGCTGACATTTTAGCGTCAAGAAGCAGGTCATGTGAACTCTGTCCGGTGACATGTGGTGGCTTAGCTTGGTACTCTTTTGAAAGCCACGGTTGGATTGAGACAGGGCCCTGGGAGCCAAGAAACAGAGTGTGATGATGATATTCGGAATCACAACCGTTCTTTTGTTGTTTTCAAGATTTACGTTGAACGCGATCTTCTGATGAGCCAATTTTCGATTCCCAACAGCACGATGCACACAAGCGCATGTGCATCACAGGTAAGACCAGTGGGCCCGTCTTTAACATCCTTTCCTGATTCCTTGTCAAATTGTGTCTAATGAATGCTTGAGTGCATGTCTTGAAGGACCGTCTGTCGAGTCGATCAAGCCTGGTAATCTCTTCTTGATCTCTCACCTGAAAGAAAGCCCAATGTGTGCCGCGAATGCAGACGACGAAGAAAACGAGCACTCCAATTCTAGCGCATCCTCTTTCTCTTGCCAGAACAGCGTCTTTTGAGTATAGCCAGAGCGTCGTTCACTTAATCATACGAAGTTTACTTGAGCAGCCGGCGGTTGTTGACATTGTCAGACACACCGTAGTGCACTCCGATTTGATCACAGGAGGAATTGGAACAAAAAGCATCTTCCAAACAACAAGACTGCAAATGTTGAATCGGCGAGGTCGATCTATAGAAACCGAAGTGATCCTTTCAGAGATGCTCGATTAAGAATGTACGAAGTATTTGGAATGAACTGAAAAGGTTCCAGTGACAGGCTCCAATGCCATGTCGCTGAATCAAAGTGACGAACGACACCTCAATTCGCGTCAATTACTTCATAATTAGGAGCAGAAAGGAGAAGCCCATCCTCTTTGGGGAAGGGCGGCAGAGTGTTGATAGACTTTAAGGACAGTGGGACCAGGTATACATGCCTTCACGTAGTCAATCTGTCACTCCATTATGACCTCATCCACTGTTTGAATTTATCAGCAGCTCACTCACGCTCGATCGCCACGCGGTCGGATAATATACACCAATTCTCTGTTCTGTACCTATTTCTGACATCACCACTGTTAGAATTAGGAACCATCCACTTCTCTCAGTGGCGTGTGATTAGTGAAGAGTAGCATTGATAGCATTTTGAATTGTAGTGAAGGATAGCATATGCCGTCAACCGGATTGCGACCGGAACCCATTTAAAATTCGTCTACTTTTCGGAATTCTGGAACTAATCCTCTGTCTTCCAGATATCGTTCTAAGCGGTGAACCCGTCAGGAAGATGGGAACATAATTCGGCTTCTGCAAATTGATGCGCAGCAAGAGCTGCAGCAAGACAATCGGTTAAAGTAAATATCGTCCGCTCTTGTGCCGATTGCGTTTATTCCAATGTCTCCGCTAGCGCAAACTGTATATACATGTATGTCTCTCGATCGTACAGTACCTCTTAATCGTATTAACTTCCAATTTCTGTACATTGAGACCTGCAACCCTTGCGGATCCTCCATGGCCGGGAATTGCGAGACCACAGCAGTTGTTGCTATCAGGCGTAAGGATCGGAAGAGCTCGGCACTTGTCGTGCAAATATCTGTTTCCCTCATTGAAGACCGTCCTTGGGGCTAAGCTACTCTTAGAGTATGTTTTGGAGGGTCTCTTTGTTCGAAATGTTTCAAGACGGAACATTGCATTGCCACGCTACTGAGGCTTGGTGCACAGGAAACCCTAGAACGTCGCTCTTGTCGGAGGTCATGACGCAATCGACTTTCTCCCGAGCAATTTGATGAAGCTGTATGTGTAATCATAATGCAGGCGCCTTAACGGAGCACATAAGTATGGGAAAGTATCCTCATTCTTAACATCCGAAAGGTTTCAGATCTTTCCTGCATTTTCTCAGTACAAGTTCAAGGAGTTGCAATTGGACATGGATACACGAGGCGGTCCGAGACCTAATCCATACAGCATCCAAATGTTGGACGCCTCTTCTTCCAATCCAGTGCGGGCTCCACCGCCACAGAGAACCTCTCCGGAAACTGGCGGTTACAGTCAAACAATACAGGGAGGATCGAGAACAGGCACCAATTTCGCGTCTGGAAATCCGACCGCAAATTCGACAGCCTCACCCTACGAACTTCAAATGACAAAGAAGAATGTGGATCCTTATGCTTCATTAAACGCGAGTGAACGAGAGCCACCACCTTACGGTGAACACGACAAGCACCCTGTTGAAGCGCGATCGAGACCAGATCATGAAGTGGTAGAGCTTCATGAGGGTGGCGGCATTCTTGCAGATCAACCTCAAGCCATTCAAACGATGGTCAAGATGGTCACTATGTTGAACTTCATGAAGGTGATTTAATTTTACCTCCACTCTTGCTGGATTATGCTTCTGCATTTGTGTCAAAGTGCTTTATCTTACAAATGATCGATGAGGATAGAGAAGATTGAATAACGGGTCTACCGAGCATGCCTTCAGACAAGGGAATTGGGTATGCCTGAACCAAGTACAGATCGTAATCTATTCTCATCTTCAATGTAGGTTGAGCTAGGAGACCATAAAACCTTGCGGTCTCTGGAGCAATGGCGAGCTGCGGCAGCTGAGTTCATTGGCACGATGTTGTTTGTGTTCCTTGGATGTGGGTCTGTGATTGCATCAGGTATGTGTCTCTGTGCACCTGTATCTCCTTATTGAAGCATTCACGGCCTATATTGTCAGAAAGTTCCCACCACTGTCAGTAGATTTTGCGCGACTTATGATTGTCAATGTTAGTGCACATCTGAATGGTGCTCACTACCAATTGGGCACCTCAGTTCTGAAAGTTGGTTACAAATGTGAATTTCATACAAGCAGAGGATGCACTCCATGGTGCCTCTCATGAAATAATGTGCGCTCCAAACGAGCAATGCAGGAATGATATCGCGAGACATGACCTGTGCAAGGATGGTCATCATAGCCGTGGCCCATGGTGTTGCTATCTGCTGCCTTGCAGCAGCAACGGGAGCCATTTCAGGAGGCCATCTAAACCCTGCTGTTACACTGGCCTTCGTTGTGGCTGGAAAGGAGACCCTCATCCGAGCTGGCTTGTATGTTGGAGCTCAGGTACGAAATGAAACCTTTTTCATTTCTTCTCCCTGTTTGGCGTTGAAGACGGCACAGAATATCAACAAAGAAATACTCGAACCCCATCCCTACTTTTCATTTGGTGCTTTACTTGGACCTCCTAGAAATGACGGTACTCAATAATTCAATGGGGTACATCCTACCCTTTCAAACTAGTCAATTGGGCCCGTACAAACGATCTTCTTTTCTTCAGTATACACGCTAGAGGTACACAAAAGAGATTCAAAGGTCAAAAGTTGGTAATGAGTTCCTATAGCTTTTAAAGTTACTAAAGAAGCAAAGTGAAATACATTCCGCTCAACTGATTGCAAATTTGCAAATCAAAATGTACATCAATCAGTTTGGATGAAACTCAAATTCGGTTCATCTGATCAAGGTTTTGCTTGTAATGGATCTGATAGCACGACGATTTTGGAAATCGAAAGATTATTACAGAAGAAGTAGAGGATGGTGATAATTGTCCTCATCAAGTTCATCTTGCCCTGAGAAGTTTTGCTGCCGCCTGTGCAGCTCTTTGGAGCAGTAATAGGAGCGTTGTTGATACGAGGTTGCACTCCTGACTACTTGCAGAGGGGTTTGGGCTCCCATGACCTTGGCAGAAACATATTCGACAGTCAAGGTTGCCTGATGGAGATTGTGCTCACCTTCATGCTCATATTTGTCATCTTCGGCGTCGCTGTTGACCGTCGTGGACCTGGTTAGTTCCTACTAATTTTTCATTGAAAAGTCTTGACAACGAACCTCGCAGTGTTCTCGTTTCGTGTTCAAATAGCACATTGCATGAGTCTGTTACTGTTCCAGAGGCAATCTATTCAAGTGAGCTTTTCTGCAAAGACTGGTTGGGATGATAATTTAAGCTCCCGTTATGTGCAGGCGTTATCGCGCCCATACCAATTGGTTTTGCTGTGTTGGTGGATCATTTGGTAGGGGTGCCCTACACAGGAGCATCCATGAATCCTGCAAGGAGCTTTGGTCCTGCTTTAGTGAGTGGACATTGGGGTCGAGCTCATATAATCTACTGGTTTGGTCCTTGCTTTGGGGCCTCATTGGCCTCAGCAATTTACAGGTATGTTGCTCATGCTATGTGAATCGAGGGAATCTCCACCATATTTGTGGAGGCTGAATTCATGGCACGTTCATATAGAATGTTGACGCTCTTCACCTTTATATTCTGCATACAGAGGTCGACGAATCGGTCCTTAAGAGGACTGGGCAAGATTCAGTGTTTCAACACTGAAAACAAAAATTCATCATTGAAATGCCCTCATAGAGTAGAGTGCTGCCAGTAAGTTTGATGTGTTCCAACTTTCCATCTCTCCTGAGTCCTGACCAGGCCGGTGAACAGACCTGAACCGCATTATTGTCCTGTAACGGCTGACGTCCGTCATTTGAAATTTGTCTGGAATACCCCTTTTTAACTCTTGTGAGTTTCAAAGTAGCTACTCCCACCGTTTCAGGCTCTCATTGTTGGATAAAACTTGCCATGTGGCTGGCACTCACATTCTTCAACAACTATTCTGACTAATGTTGGAAGTTGAAAGCCACCTCACGGAGGTGGGTAACGGTTTGCAACGTTGAAAATCTCATCTTCATTCTTTGTGATTGGAGACCCATCTTCATGCTTCTCATGGTGAAGTTTCATCATACATCCTTTGATAGACCGAGTATATATAACTCTCGAAGTACCCACCACTTTTGACCTCTCCTATTGAGATCTCCCATTGCAGTGTCAGGCACTCGACGTTGAAACTCCTCTGAAAAATCTGTTGTTGAGATATCATTGTTCAAGAACTCAAGTATTAGCAAATTTGTGTGTTCACCGGATTCTTGGTGATTCTATTCTGAATGTGTTGTCATGGCTGAATTTCGTGTTGCGCAGACTTGGATTTTTGGAGCCTAGCTTGGCTCAAACTGCTGCAAGATCGCGGAATAATCATGCATAGAGAATGTATATATGCTGCTCCTTGAGTGGAGTGGGGATGGTGGCTGCACTGTAAGAGATTGAAATTTTAATTCTGAGCATCTACTCCTGCAGCAGTGTGAGTGAAAAGGAGTTGTCCGTTTCTCAACAGATTCGATGGATTTCACTTGCTTACACAGGTTGGACATTCCACCTTGTACACATTGTACACCTTGTACGCAATTTTTTGAGCCACAATAAGAAAGTGGCGTTTTTCATGTCCAAGCTACATGTTGGAAACACGCAAGAGCAAATTCAAATTCACATGCCTAAGTTACAATGTTGTTGCACTAGAAGGTGATTAAAGTAGCAGTTAGATGGTTGGAGATCTGTGCATAATAAGTTGCAATGAAGTACTGAGGGAGAGTGTTAGGAGTCTCATTTCAGATCACCATGTCGCATGGTTTGGATTTAGTGTGTACAGAAAATGGAAGAATTGGGCAATCTATTACATAACATGAACATACATAACCATGGTTGATATAAAGCAAATTTTGGAAGACATGCAACACAAAGACATCATACTAACTATTCTAATAAATTGATGATTAACACTAAACATTCATGATAGAAGTAGTAAGAATTCACCATATAGATTGCAACTATTTGAACACTCAAAACCTAGTGTGATGTTTATAAAGCTGATTCATGGCACTTAGTAAATGGCCAAGGCTTGCATTTTGGATGACGCTTTTGCTGTCTCTCACATGAGATGAGCACAAGATGTTGCACAAGAAGATTATTTCGCAATAGAGTTGAGACAGGTCCCCAAGAATGTTCCAAACATGTGCAATTTTCTTTGCTTTACTTAAGGCTAGAATGCTTGAGGCAAAATTTCAAACTAATTTAAACTGCATCAAGACAAAAGTACATAGCAACGTTCATTGCACCCATCTATAGAAAATCACAAGTACCAAGAAATGCAAAACCAAATGGATCAAGACCTCAATATTGCTCATTTGCCCTAAGCAATAGCATTCCAACTAATCTCCCACATCGTACTGATATGTAGAGGCTTTCCAAAGGCTGGAATGTTGTGCCACTCACAACTTGACAAATCATATTGCCAAGCACACTTAGAACAAGCACCATATACTAGTAAAAACCCATTGCAACCCGAGAGTCTCAAATTGAGAATATTGTGTGGTGTGTCACAAAAGCACTTGCAAGGAACACAGCTCCACATTCCCAATTTCACCCAAGCAGTTGAATTCTTTGGGAGATGAAACTCGGATATGTAATACCTTTGTAACATACTCGCACCATCTTCCAATATATTTGCTAGGCCTGAAGATGCTTCTTTGTGCAACACAAAAAGGTGGTCTTCAATGAGTTCATAACAATCTCGTTCAATCTTGAGGCCTGGTGCAATATCAATTTGAAAGAAACATTGTAGTCTTCTATCTGCACAATTGTATACGTCGATGACATTGAAATGATAAGAGTAACTTTTGGTAATGAAATAATTCCGCGCAATGATGTGATCTTGTGTTGCTTCTACAATCATCCACTCTTTGAGGTGGGAGTCATAGACTTGAGCAAAGAAGCTTTTGCTTTCATGTTCTAAGCCCTTATCAATGCATAAGGCCACAATATAAACTTTATAGTCCTTGGTTTTTCTATCCATAGTGAGTTTCACCATCCATATGCTTGTGATGCTTTCCTTAGCCCCCATACTCAATAAAGGAGGTAGTTGCATCTTTTGTTTTGATAAAAGATTCATCACAATGAAAATCTTAGGATAAGAAGTGCACTCTGGGTTTAGGGCATAACACACTAGTCCTCCATCAGCTCCATGATGAAAGGTTAAATTCCTTTTAAATATTGCATCAGTTTTAGAAACATGCCATTTAGCTGCTTGCAAATCATAGATGTTACCAGTAAACGATATTGCATTATCATATCCCAAAGATAGGAGAGCAAACATTTTGAAGGGAGTTGTTGCATCCAAGACTTGGTGAAACTCTGAGTCTTTGCAATCAATGTTCCCTTTCCATTCCTTAGAAAGAACTCGAAGCTGACCAATTTCAGATATATGAAGACGAGCAAACACAAGGTGTAAGAGCTCCTTGGGCAAAGTTTCCCAAAGACTGGGCTTCAAGGCCATGGCTAGAACCTTCAACCTAGATATGCCTAAAAAGTCACAAATCCTAGTATTGGTTGACTTTAAAATCAATTGAAAGGACGTGGATTCTAATTTACTTCATACTTTGTAAACTAAAAAGAAAGAAAAATCTGCCCAAAGTCAATCAAACACTTACTTTTGGTCTAAAACTTGAGTGATAAATCTACAATGCAACTTAGAAGCCGTATTGATCTATAGCTCAACAATTTAAAAATGTTTGTAATGAAGGTAAATTTAGTGTTACGGACACTGTAAGCAAGAACAAGAGCACAAAACATACCAAAAGTAAGAAGCTAGAATATATGTATATAGCAAGAAACCAGAACACAAGAGGTGTGTTTTCAAGACTAAAAAGACTTCTTTATATACTACTATGTGACTTCTATTTTTAATCTAGGAAGTTCTATTTCTAATCTAGAGACTTTTACTTATGTCCCTGACACTTAGTGTATCACTTTTGCAAGACAACAAATCTCATGCGAGTACTCCTAAACTCTTATCTTCAACTACAAGGTTGGTTTGCCTCAACGGGAACCAATAGGAAAGAGGGAGATCCTAGTTTATCTTTAAAATTCGTAGTATGAAGAGTACTTCTTTTGAATTGAGGAATCAAAATAAAAGCAAAGGAAAAGGTTTGAGTCTATCTCATGTGATTGTCTTCACTTATGTAAGATATTTTCCATTTATTAGTTAAGTTAGTACCATACATGAAGGTTTGATTCCACACTCTGGTGTCAAAATTTAACTTCCACGTCAAATTTTCTTATCCTCACTCAGAGTGAGACCTGCATCACCTCACTCCATTCACAAGATGACATGAAGCACTTCTTTAAAAAAATAACTTAATTTATGTCGAGTCTGATCTTCCCACAAGCAACGCATGATTCATGGTGTTAAGTTGATTTTGAACTGAGCACTTTCATAAGATTAGTCGCCTTGCAGATGTGATACTAGATAGACTCTCCCCGGAACTAAGATGTTCAGAAACTTGAACAGTCTTCTCTTGGTTGCAGTAGAACTCGAAGAAAATATGCAAATCCAAAGGAAATCGAGAAGAAACTTTCTGAGGGGTGGAAAAGCAAGATATGAAGCTCAAAACGAAGCCCAGAATTGGAACTGACCACAGGTCCGCGGAAAGAGTGAGATGACCAGAAGGACGAAATGACTGTTGCGTAGCACCTGCGCTTGGAATCCGATCCGTTGCACTTGCAACGATCCAGCAGAGGGCGAGGTGAGAAGCTCATCCTAGAAGAACATGCAGTTGTGGACTTAGAGCGACCCTTGGTCATGCGCAGCGATCTCAGAACCGGTTTAGGGTTTTTAGCCAAATGTTCATCTTGGGAAGTTTTTTTTTGAATTTAAACTGAGGGCATGTTAAAATGAAATAGACATCGAGCAAAATTTAGCCAGTTTTGGGAACACTGGACTCATGTGAAGATTTTTGTCCCCTGGATCAATTCCTAGTGTTCTCCCCCTCCTTCTGGTGGATGTCCATAAGTGGCGATTGATGCTCGCCTAATCGGTTTAGACTTCATTAGAGGCTCACGGACCAACGCTCTCAAATTGAATTTCTTAAAATCAGTCCAAATTTATACTAACTAACTTATAGGGGTTAGGTGATATTTTAGTCACATGGTGAAAAAATTCTGCAACTCAACTGGCAATGGAGTTTTGAGTTCTGTAGTAAGTGGCTACATTTCTAATTTTCCATAAATAAGAGAAGGCTACCATGACAAATGATTTTTGAAATAAATGTGCTAACATTTTCTTTTTTCGGTTGACATTTTGCCAATGTCAAAAGCTTTTGTGTCATAGAAGTTGTAACTTTTCTAATTCTTTCCGAGTTTCATTTGTGAGAAAAAATGGAGATGGCATCTAACCCAAGTTGTTTCATATTTTTTAGACCTCCGTGGAATTAGTTGTGAATTTTGAAGTTGGAATTACATATGGCACTAAAATTTTCCATCCTCTATTAACCCCTAAAGGACCGAGGCCCTTTTTCTGCCAAAAAACATTCAAAACTGCCATTTCTATAGCAAAAAGTAAAAAGATTTGAAAAAATGGTTTTTTTTCCACATCTAACCGTAGGATCTTACAACTAACTAGTATGAGAGTGTGTGGAAAAAATTTTCAGAATTTTTGACCGCACGGATTGCAAGATATTTGCGTTTAAAGTGAAAAAAACAAGATTTTCAGCACATTGCAGGACTAGATTTTTTGACTTTGAACATTTTTAACTTAAAATTTTTGCACTATAGAGTTTTGAGCTTTAAATCTTTTTAGTGGAAAATTGAGTTGAGAGTCTAGGAAAAAAAAAAAAAAAAAAAAAAGCTTAATTTTCATTCTTTAAAAATTGTTAATTAGAGGTAGATACAAGATAGAGGGAAAATCTAAAATATTCATATATTTTAGATGGAATTAAAATGCACTAATCCAAATGGTTAGATTGTTCTAGCAAGTAAACTTAACCATGCAAAAAAAAGAAAACTGAAAAATTTGAAAAATTGCATTCAGAAATGCATCCTAGAAGTTATTTTTTTCAAGAAGATGCTCTAATTGCCTGAAAAACAAGAATGTCCATAACTTTCTCATAACAAATTCAAATGAAATGAATCAAAGCTTTCCAGATAGGCAAAAATATAACCTATAAGAAAAAAAATATAAAAAAAAAAATTCAAATTTTTGTCCATTTTTTTTTTTGGCTGCCCGGCTGCCCGCCATCCCCTTTTTTGAGCTTATTTAGTCATAACTTCTGTTCTTGGGCACCAAATGTGAAAAAAATTATATTCCCAAGAAGCGAATAAGATTTTCTACCTCCAAAAAAAGTTTCAAAAAATCAAGAGAAAATTTCAGCCTATAGGTACCTGCCTGAAAATGCATTTGTCCCTCGAAGGGACAATGGTCCTTTAGGGGTTAATATGTTTATTTGTTGGTGCATTGAGAAATACAATTGGTACCTTGAAGAATATGTGCCGCCACATACCTTTACTTTAGAAAACGCTTTTAGAGCATGAGCTACTTTAGGATCTCTTGCCTTACTCCAAGCTCTAGGGTAGCAGAGGAGAGTGAAGGAATGCATCAAATTGCAGATTGATGTTGATAGCATAACTTTGAGAGAGGATCACATTCCATGAAAAACGGAACCACATTCGTGAAATTAGGTTGCCTTGTCAATTAGGTTGCCTTACCTGAGATAAATTATCTCATGGATCAATGCTTGTTCCACATGGAGGCGCATGCTACTCTTTGAACCAGACTTGAATTGGTGTACAAATCTATTCTATATACATGGCTCTGAATTGAATGCATCATTGTACTGTACAAAAGCAGTGAATATTTCTATAGTGTAGACTGTCAAGAAATTAGTGTGGGGCAACCTAATTTCACTGTTTTGTGTACTAGATGTCAGTGGAGGAGCCGGACGTTAACCCCTAAAGGTTAGAGACTATGTTTTTGCCAAAACCGCTCCAAAACTGCCATTTCTAATACAAGTACCAAAATCTAGGAAAAAAAACATTTTTGGACAAATGTAGCCGTAGGATCTTGTGTTGCACTAGTTTGAAAGGTTGTGGTAAAAATTTCAAAAGATTTTCTATTGTGTGGATTGCAAGATAATAGTGTTTGAATTCGTTTTTTGTCCCTGCAAATATCCGAGCAACTACACTTTACAAGGTCAAATTTGTATGAAATTTTTTCCAAAATGGTGGTTACTCTTTGGATTCATTCTTCATAGTAAGTTGGCTACATGCTTGAAAATTTTCACGTCCTTTCAAATTGCACAACATATAGGAAAATAAATAGAAAGAAGTAGAGAATGAAACAAAACACATAATTGTTAGATATGGATTGAATTTAGAGAATAGAAGTAGAGAATTTAGGCATGGAATTGAAAAATGCCAATCCCAACAGTTGTAATGTTGTAATAAACAATCTACTCCTAATATTTTTATTTCTTTTCAAAAACTTTGAAAATTGAGTTACATAGAGGACTTCAAAGTTTATTTAGAGTACAAATTCCATAACTATCCTCAAACTAAGAATCCTCTTAACTTTCTTTTCATTAATCAAATGAATGATTCAAAGCTTCTTGCTTGTATATAAATCTAATGAACCAATTTCTAATTTTTATTTTCTTAAAAGTGATTTTTAAAGAATATTTTTGAGTTGCCCAAGCTACCCGCCGGATACTGAAAATTACATATCATGCAATGATTTTTTAACCATGTAATCAAAAGTTCTGAAAATTGTTAGGCCTTAAAGCTACTCCTTGGGCACATCTTGAATGAAAGTTTCAATGAAAAAAACAAAAACTTTGTTTATAGTGAACTGCCCAAAATCACTATGTTGTCAAAAAACGGTGTTTGGTCCTTTAAGGTTAAATTGTGCTCACCAAAGTGGGCCCCACTTTGTGAAGATAGGAAAGATTACGGGTCTTGGGATACAATTGCAGGACCGCGCCCCCTTTGGAGTTACAAGACCGTGCTTCCAATGAAACTGCAAGACCGGAGTACAATTTCATTGTTCTACGAATTCTGCACAAAATGGACAATACTACAATTTTAGGGTTTGAGGCGGCAATTTTATTGTTTAGGACGGTGGATTAGGAGTTAGTTTTTGCATGGCTGAGCTTTACAACATATCCCATATGGATTGTATTACCCCCTACCACCCCCTATATATATAAAGAACTTGTCTTCTTAATCTTAAATGCAAATAGAAATGGTTTTTGAAGAAAAGTGAGAAGACTTTCAAAATGGCAATTTAATGTCCTGTAGAGAAGGACAACATCCAAAGAACTTTTTCAAATTCTACTAAGACAATATTTGTGGCGCAATTGAGACAACATTTTTCAAATTTTTTATAGGACATACAAGCAGCACAATCTTCCCCCCCAAGTGGGTCAAATCACACTCAAAGGTACCATTGGAATTGCTTTGCTAGGACAGGAGTTGAGTCTTTTTTTGAACTCTTAAAGCTAAAAATTCCTTTGATGTCATTTTTAAGAAGAAATTATAGATGAATAGTATTGTAATGTGTCCCTTTACAAGTTTGGAGACAAAATTTCTTACAAAAAATCCTTAGAAAGACATAAATCACGTATTTTAAGGCTAGATTTAGTGTCTTTTTACAATATAGCACTTTAGAAAGATATTTTCATCCAAATTTTTTATACTTCTCAAACATACAACTATTTAAAAGAAATTTTAGTGATTACATCTTGAACTAAAAACAGTATAAGTCTTTAATTAATTAAATGATTTTGACAAATTATTAATTTCATCTCATACAAAATTTAGACTTTCAATTCCAAAAATAGCTTATGTAGTGACCTTAAAGTCAATATCATATACATTTTTTGTTCTAACACGATCATCATTTGGATTGTTTTTTATATTGAAAAGGACATTTACAATTTTTTAACTTTGAATATTATAGAAAATGCAAAAATATTCAAATTGTAGAAAAATAGTCCTTTTTCACTCTATCATATGATTATATATACATGATTTTTTGGGATTCAATCACATTATTATTAATCAAAAATTAGAACCCTTTCCTATAATTGGAACTATAATAAAGAATCTTTTATTTTTTGATAAACAAAGCAATATTAGGTTCAATGTGACCTGAAATACTACGTCAAAATGGACTAAAATACCTATAATTAACCCCTAAAGGACCAGCATGGATTTTTTGGCATTATAGAAATTTTGGGCAGGTACCTGTGACTAGAAGTTTAAATATTTTGAGCTGAAATTTTAATAGAAATTAGAGACGAGGAACATCTTTCATATGCATTAAATTTCATGACATTTGGAAATACGAGTCAAAAGTTATGGCCTAATGTGTTACTTTTTTCACCGGGCAAGCAATTTGGGCAAATCTAAAAATAAAAATTTCTTCAAAAATAAAAATTTGAAATTGGTTTTCTACGGAAAGGTATGAATCGTTCCATTCCAATCATTGAGTCAAAAGTTATGAGGGTTCTTAGTTTTTGGGCAGTTATAGATTCTCTACTATACAAAAAAACTTTGTAATCGTTTATTTGACTCAGTTTTAAATATTTTGGAAAAAAAACAAAAGCTTAGGACGTAGATTGATTATTACAATATTTTGACCATTGGGATTGGCACTTTTCTAATTCATAAATAAATTCTTAACAATTTAGTATTTTGAATCATTATCTACTTCTTTCTACTTATTATTTTTTTCCTATATGTTGTACAATTCCAAATGGTGCAAAAAATTTCAAGCATATTGCCAACTTATTTAGGAAATTGAATTCAAAGAAGCACCACCATTTGGACATCTTTTCATTGAAAAATGAGCTTGTGAATTGCAGCTGCCCAGTTTTTTGCAGGATTGAAAAAATGGTTTTGGAGACTTTGAATGTTTATATATTTTGATCTTTACGGTGGAATTTCTTGACATTTTTACCACATGTTGTTAATACATCATACTACAAGATCCTATGGTTATATGTGTCAAAAATTGTTTTGTTCTAAAAATTTGATAGTTGTATTAGAAATGACAGTTTTGGAGCGTTTTTTCGTGATTGCATAGTCACAGAACTTTAGGGGTTAATAGATTAGCATTAAAAAAACAATAGCTAAAAAGAAGTTACATTGCAGATTTGAGTGGATTTGACCCCTTTTGTGGTACATTTGAGTGTGATTTGACCCAAGTATGAAATTTAAAAACTCTAAAACAATTGCAATGTTTATTCTGTGTAATTCTTGTAGAACAATGGAGTTGCCCTGAAGAATAGGGCTAGGAGATGGATGTGCTTAGAATTTCATACGTCCTAAAAGAATTTTAAAGAATGTTGTCTCAATTGCGCCATGAATGTTGTCTTAGTAGAATTTAAAGTTGTTTGAACGTTGTTATTTTCTATAGGACATTAAATTACCATTTTGTAAGTCTTCTCACTTTTTTTCAAAAACCATTTATGATTTGCATTTAGGATTGAGAAGACAAGTTCTTTATATACATGAGGGGTGGTAGGGGGTAAAAAAATCTATATCGGGTATATTGTAAAACTCAACCATGCAGGACATCAAGAAGAAATCGTGAACACTAACCCACCGTCCTAAATCCTAATCCACCACCCTAAACTCTAAAATTGTTGTCGTGTTTGTTTTGTGCAAGACCCGTAGAATAATGAAATTGTACTATGGTCTTCCATTTCATGCAAGGCATGATCTTGTAGTACCTTCAAGGGCATGGTCTTGCAGTTGTGCCTTGGAACTTGCGATTTTGATTGGGTCCCGCTGTCCAAATACTTTGGGCCCACTTTGGTGAACACAATTTAACGTCTTGCACTGGAGAATGCAACATCAAAAAATGTTGCTATCAACATTGGTACACATGTTTTGTTCCAAATGATCCTTTTAGCGGTTATATACTACTACATAACTTCTAATCTAGGAATAATCTAGGTTTTTAATCTAGGAAGTTCTATTTCTAATCTAGGGACTTTTACTTATGTCTCTGACACTTACTATATCACTTTTGCAAGACAACAAAGCTTATGAGAGTACTCCTAAACTCTTATCTCCAACTACAAGGTTGGTTTGCTTTTACAAGAACCAATAGGAAAGAGGGAGATCCTAGTTTATCTTTAAAACTCGTAGTATGACTAGTACTTCTTTTGAATTGATGAATCAAAGTAAAAGTAAAGGGAAGGAGGGTGGCATTATTAGGTGGCAAGGGTATGCCCCCCCCCCCCCCCCCCGTTTGTAATCTTACGTAGGGTTCTTTGGTTTCTTTATTTTCTTTGGTCCTTTTTGTTCATATTCTCTTCATTGTCTAGCCTCATGGCTTGGCTGTTTTGTATTGCGTTTTTTTTAGATGCAGTGGGTTCTCTCCATTTGTTCAAAAAAATTAAAAATTAAAAAACAAAGTAAAGAAAAGGTTTGAATCTATCTCAAGTGATTGTCTTCACCTATGTAAGATTTTTTTCATTTATTAGTTAAGTTAGTACCATTCATGAAGGTTTGATTCCGCACTTCGGTGTCAAAATTTCATTTCCATGTCATGGTATTCATGCTCTCAAATTTAATTTCTTAAGGTAGCCAACGTGTTTCTGATCACCCCCCATTTCGGTGATATAGGCTCTTGTATTTCCAACCATAACTCTGTTGCATTTTAAACAACTCACGCAGAGCAAGACATAATGTTTAGGAGGTGTATATTGAAACATAGAATGATCACAACTTGTACATTGAAAGCCACAATTATCACTTACATTAGCTTATGATTGGTAATACAACAACCTATAGATCAAGAATAGGTCAAAGAGAATCTTCCACTAAAAAATTCATAGTAATTATGTTTTGTGTAAAAAATTTTGGAAAAATATGCAATCCTTCCAAACTCTATTTTCGCATACGAGAAAAACTCCCATCTAAACAAACTCGCATTCCACATATGGGGAATTGCTTAAGTGATTGGGAATGGGTTGAAGGAGCCCAATGTATACTAACTTGCAAGGGTAGATGATATTTTAGCCACATTATGGAATTTTTAATAAAATCCAACTGTGGTGGAACTTTTAGTTCTTCGGTAAAGTTTTAATTCTTCATACTTAAGAAAAGGCTACTATAACAAATGCTTTGTGAAATAACTGTGCAAACATTTTCTATTTTTTGGTTGACATAATTTTGTCAATGTCAAAAGCTTCTGGTGTCAAAGAACTTGTAACTTCTCTAATTTATTCCTAGTTTCATTTGTGAGAAAAAAATGGAAATAGCATCTGACCTCCATTGTTTCATACTTTTTAGACCTCAATGAAATTAGTTATAAATTTTGAAGCTGGAATTACATGTAGCAATAAATTTGTTCATCCTCTAATATATTCATTGTTGACGCATTGACAAATACGATTGGTACATTGAAGAATATGTACCTCCATGTATGTCTATTTTAGAAAACGCTTTTAGAACATGATGTAATTTAGGACCTCCTACCAAAAGAAAGGCAATGCATCAAGGTGGCGAAGGAATGATAGGTCAACTGCTTCAAGGTAAGGGATCCAAGAGAACGATTAAAGTCATTTGCATGATGAAAACCTATTATTAAAAGACAACCTTATAATATTAAAAATTAAAAGTATTATCATCATCAAGCATTTGAAGAGTAAGAGATTTTATTATATATATATATATAAACCTAAATCCTCAAACTCCCACCTTTGAGAACATAACACAAATTCTTGTTCCTTCCTCCAAATTGGCTACGAAACTTCCAAAAATGAATTAAATTAATGTACTTGGAATACATGGCACATCTCAAATCAATACCTTAAGACAGGTTGTTTGTTTGTTTACTTATTTTGTTTGTTTGTTATGGTGAGGTCTCTTGGATCGTGCATCCCTGAGCTGCGTGCTTGGTATCACAATAAAGCTTTTGGCAAGGAGAGGTGCACGGGCTTTGATTCGTGGTGTGTTGATTCACGACAAAGAAGATATTAAATTTTAAAGTTTTTTAGGAATTAAAAAAAATTAGAAAATTACTTTTACTTTTATTTTGATTGTGGAAACGGCACATGAAACTAGCATGATGGTTATGAATTTCATTTCTTCAAAGGACCTAATGAAATCGTTGGAGCTGCACTGGAGGATGGACTCCAACCACATTGGTTGCAGTTGAAGACACTCCATTGGCTACTTGTCTGAAAAAAAGGTGCATAAAGAAAAGTGCAAAAGAGCAAACGGAATTCCTGCGTGAGTGAGCTTATTCTTCACTCAGTCCTCCCTTTCAAGGCAACAGATGCATTCAAAATTATGGATCGCTAACTCATTGCAAAGATGAACAAACTTAAAAAAAGATGGAGCCTCATCTCCAAGATATTTAACTTATATAGGACCAAGTGACTGTTCAACATATGCAAAATATTTGGGAATTTTGTACATTTGAAATCAATTTTGGTAAGGTGTTCATGAATTTTGACACAAGGTGTGAATATTTATCCCTACGGTGGAAATATTTGTTTTCCTCGATCGGACGCTTAGATGAAAAGTTATTAGTTGGATACTTCTTGAACCTTTTGGGTAGCCAAGGCAAGCATGTGCAAAACTCTTCTTCTATTTTTGAAATCTGGCAGGTATAAAGCTAATATGGTAGGGATGCAAATGTCAAAAAAAAAAATAACCATCTGTAGAGCAAAAATCTCATTCTACAAGGAATTAAAGTCTGCTAGACATATTGGACATGGTTGGAAGACTTTTCCTTCTTTACTTCAAACAATATAGTTTTCCAATCTATTTATTAGCTACTGATCATCACTACTTTACATCAGTGGAGAATATAACATCAAAAACATTGGTATCACCATTAGTACACGTGTCTTGCTCCCAAAACACCATTTAGCCTAGCCAATTTGAAATCTTGTTCTACAACCCTCCACGTATTTTCTGCAATTGAAGTTTTAGGGTTTAGGATGAATAATTTAGAAATGCCCATTAGCGTCCCTGCTCCCATTCTGGTACCTTAGACTGTCATTAGATTTGTCCATAGACTTCTCATGAACCCCTAAAGTTCCATTACTATCGGAAAGGGCTGAAAAATTGCCATTTTTAGAACAAGTACAAATTTTTGTTTTTGTTTTTGTTTTTTGACACATGTAACTATAGGATCTTGTAGTATGTTGACTGGAGAACATGTGGTAAAAATTTCAGAAATTTTCACCACCGCGTGGATTGCAAGATATAATATTCAAATTCACAGAAATCATTTTTTTGGCCCTGCAAAAATTAGGCAGCTGCATTTCACAAGCTCACTTTTCTATAAAAAAAATGTACAAAATGGTGGTGCAGTTCTTTAGTTTCTTTTCCCTAGACAAGTTGGCCACATGCTTGGAAATTTTCACATCATTTGGAATTGTACAACGTACAGGAAATAAATAATAAGTAGAAAATAGTAGAAAATGATTCAAATACGAAATTGTTAAGAATTTAATTATGGAATTGAAAAATGCCAATCCCAGTGGTTGCAATGTTTCAATAAACAATCTTCATCCTACAATTTTGTTTTTATCAAAAAAATAATGAAAATTGAAAAAGACAAAGGACTTCAAAGTTTATTTTAGAGTAGAGAATCCATAACTGCCCACAAACAAAAGCTCTTCATAACTTTTGATTCATTGATCAAAATGGAATTATTCAAAGCTTTCCATGTATTTATAATCCTAGAAAAATAATTTCAAATATTTATTTTGAAAAAATGGTTTTGTTTTATTTGCCGGCCTGCTTAGATACAAAAATGGAAGTAACATATTTGGCCATAATTTTTTACTCATATTTTCAAATGTCATGAAATTTAGTGCATATGAAAGATATTCCTTGTCCTTACCTTTTCTTAAAATTTGGGCCAAAAATATGAAAATCTCTAGTTACACATACCTACCCAAAATTTCTATTTAGCCAAAAAACGGATGTTGGTCCTTTAGGTTAATGTGTCCTTGAAATGCTTGGTTCTAATTTGCCAATGCATTTGAAGGAGACATCCTTGCTTTTTATTTGCTGATTACAAATTTTTGTAGATTTCAATTTTGAGTTCACTGATGTGACAGTTTCCATGGTCTAAGGAACCCCCACTTTGAAAAATCATAGAAATTACATACTGCAATCGAAAAATCTAATTTTTTTTTGGAATATTCATAATTTTCACTCGCTAATAATACCCAAATATTAATTTTAGGAGAAAGTGCCTCCAACTATGCTGAATTGCTTATCAACCTTATAGGAAGGGTTTAGGGTCCTAAATCTTTATGCTTTGGGGGCTTTCTGTTCTTAGATGTATTTTTGGATTTACTTTACATTTGTTTGTTTTTATACAAGTGAGATCCCCCTTTTTAACTCTTGTGAGTTTCAAAGTAGCCATTCCCACCATTTCAGGCTCTCATTGTTGGATAAAATTTGACATGTGCTGGCACTCACATTCTTCAACAACTATTCTGACTATGCCACATTTAACTATTTATGGACTTTGAAGAGTCTAGAATTAACATCAAGGAAAAAAACATCAAGAATTAATCATCAAGAGATAATGCAAAACATTGGGAGATTGATGTAAGACATCTAGAAATCTATACAAACTTCTGAAGATTTATACAAACATCTAGAGGCAATTGGAGATCTCCAGATGTTACTATCTGAAATTTTTAGAACATTTTGTCCAAAATTCAGTGAATAGTTTAAAAGTAGTTAAATGTGGCATGACTAATGTTGGAAGTTGAAAGCCACCTCACAGGAGGTGCGTAACGGTTTTTAGTGTTGAAAATCTCATCTTCATTCTTTGTGATTGGAGACCCATCTTCATGCTTCTGATGGTGAATTTTCATCATACATCTTTTGATAGACCGAGTATATATAACTCTCAAAGTACCCACCACTTTTGACCTCTCCTATTGAGATCTCCCATTGCAGTGTTGGGCACTCAACATTGAAACTCCTCTGAAAAATCTGTTGTTGAGATATCATTGTTCAAGAACTCAAGTATTAGCAAATTTGTGTGTTCACCTGATTCTTGGTGATTCTATTCTGAATGTGTCATCATGGCTGAATTTTGTGTGTTGCGCAGACTTGGATTTTTGGAGCCTAGCTTGGCTCAAACTGCTGCAAGATCGCAGAGTAATCCTGCATAGACTTTATATATATATGCTGCTCCTAGAGCAGAGTGCAGATGGTGGCTGCATTGTAGAGATTGAAATTTTAATTATGAGCCTCTACTCCTGCAGCAATTTCAGCAAAAATGAGTCCGTTTCTCAACAGATTCGATGGATTTCACTTGCTTACACAGGTTGGACATTCCATCGTTCGTGCAATACTTGAACAAATGCATCAAACTGCAGTTGATGTCGATAGCATAACTTTGAGAGAGGATCACAATCCACGAGAAAACTGAACCACATTCTTGTTAGCTACGGATCATCACTACTACATGTCAATGGAGAATGCAACTTCAGGAACGTTGCTATCAACATTGGTTACACTTGTCTTGCTCCAAATAACCCATTTAGGGTAGCCAGTTTGAAATCTTGTTCCACAGCTCTTCACGTGTCACCTGCAGTTGGACGTTTTTAGGGTTTAGGGTGAATATGGGAAGGGTTTAGGGTCGTGGATCTTCATGCTTGGAAACCTTGTATTCTTAGATGCATTGTCGGATTTACTTACTTTACAATCGTTTTGTCCAACACAAGTGGCAATGCAATGTATTATAATTATTTGGCACACTATTAATGGTGGACCCTAACCTACAATTTAGATCTTTGCATATGCCAATTACGGCCAGTGAAGACCTCTAGCTTAAGTTACGGTTCATGGTTCAGCATGCTATTGAATTGGGTTCAGAGTTATATGAAATCATAGGATGCATACTACACAACTGATTTATTTAGTACACAACAAATAATGCTATGTATATCCATCATACACTCTATGACACTTTTGCAGACTTGATAAATTGCTTGCAAGATTATAAGGTAGGAGGTGTAGAAACTGTCCGTTTAAGAGCCTTTTGGCTTAGGATTTCTTCTAAGCACATCAGAGCATTTTCTAACATACTTACAGGGAAAGAAGAGAGGAAGACAAATCCATCACAATAGGATTCATAATTACTGGACTTAAACTGAATTAGATATGATTTTCAAAAGCTTGCAGCAGTAGGGTGCTATTGAAGTTCATAGGTATTGACATTTAATGTCAAAGAGTGGTCTAACAATGGTGCAAATGGAGTTCAAAAATGAAGACATGCAAACCTTAAAACTGGAACAACATGGTGCATGTAATTACCTAGGATGGCACAAGGAATCTCACCAATCATTACTCCACATTAGTAACATTGAAATTTTGTCTACTTCCATATTAAAAACAGTCCCCAACCACTCATAGAACTGTGCAACAAAATTCCAAATAAGCACCAATTCATCACTGGATAAGTTTTCATTCTTGAAGTAACAGTTCATGGTACAAAAATAGGAGCAATTCTTGGAGCACAGGCAGAATATAGACAAGCTACCTTAGAGCCTCATAAATCCAACACAAAAAAAGGCTATACATCCATCTGCAACAAGAATGTCTCACTCAATAGAAACCTTGAGGTTCAAATATTTGGTAACAAAAAATAATGTCAATTCCGTTAAACAAGAGGTATTCCAATACTGTGGCTCCTTTCAAAACATTTGTTCCAAAACCTAAGTCCATACCTCTCCTACATTGTAGACCTTCATGTACGCAATGTTTTGAGCCGTAGTAAGAAAGTGATGAGGTTATATATTCTTTCATGTCCAAGCTACATGTTGGAAACACGCAAGAACAAATTCAAACCCACATGCCTAAGATACAATGTTGTTGCACCAGAAGGTGATCAAAGTAGCAAATAGATGGTGGGAGATCCGTGCATAATAAGTTGCAATGAAGTACTTAGGGAGAATGTTAGGAGTCTCATTTCAGATCACCATGTTGCATGATTTGGATTTAGTGTGCATAGAAAATGGAAGAATTGGGCAATCTATTACATAACATGAACTTAGGTAACAATGGTTGATATAAAGGAAATTTTAGGAAGACATGCAACACAAAGGCATCATACTCACTCTTCTAAAAAATTGTTGATTAATACTAAACATTCAATAGAAGTTGTAAGAATTCACATGTAGATTGCAACTTTTTAACACTCAAAACCTAGATGTTCAGAAAGTTGATTCATGGCACATAATAAATGTCCAAGGCTTGCATTTTGGATGATGCTTTTGTTATCTCTCAAGTGAGGCAAGCACAAGATGTTGTGCACACAAGAAGATTATTTAGCAACGGAGTTGAGACATGTCCTCAAGAATGTTCCAAACATGTGCTATTTTCTTTGCTTTACTTTAGGCTAGAATGCTTGAGGCAAAATTTCTAACTAATTTAAACTGCATCAAGAAAAAAGTACATAGCAACGTTCATTGCACCCATCTATAGAAAATCACAAGTACCAACAAATGCAAAACCAAATGGATCAAGACCTCAATATTGCTCATTTGCCCTAAGCAATAGCATTCCAACTAACCTCCCACATCATACTGATATGTAGAGGCATTCCAAAGGCTGGAATGTTGTGCCACTCACAACTTGACAAATCATATTGCCAAGCACACTTAAAACAAGCACCATATACTAGTAAAAACCCATTGCAACCCGAAAGTCTCAAATTGAGAATATCATGTGGTGTGCCACAAAAGTACTTGCAAGGAACACAGCTCCACATCCCCAATTTCACCCAAGCAGTTGAATTCTTTGGGAGATGAAACTCGGATATGTAATACTTTTGTAGCATACTTGCACCATTTTCCAATAGATTTGTCGAGCTTGAAGATGCCTCTTTGTGCAACACAAAAAGGTGGTCTTCAATGAGCTCATAACAACCTTGTTCAATCTTGAGGCCTGGTGCAATTTCGGTTCCATCGAAACCTTGCCATGTTCCATTTGCACAATTGTACACGTTGACAATTTGGACAATTGAAGAATTACTTTTGATAATGAAATAATCCCGCGCAATGATTTGATCTTGTGTTGCTTCTACGATCATCCACTCTTTGAGGTGGGAGTCATAGACTTGAGCAAAGAGGCTTGCGCTTCCAAGTTCTAAGCCCTCAGTCCCTAACCAATGGCCCACAACAAAAACTTTATACTCTTTGGTTTTCCTATCCATAGTGAGTTTCACCATCCATATGCTTGTGATGATTTTCTTAGCCCCTATACTTAATAAAGGAGGTAGTTGCGTCTTTTGTTTCAATAAAGGATTCATTACAATGAAAATCGTAGCATTATAAGAGGACCCCCGGATTAGGCCATAACACACTAGTCCTCCATCAGCTCCATGATGAAAGGTAAAATTCCTTTTAAATATTGCATCAGTTTTAGAAACATGCCATTTAGCTGCTTGCAAATTATAGATGTTACCAGTAAACGATATTGCACCATGAACTCCCAAGGATAGGAGAGCAAACATTTTGAGAGGAGTTGTTGCATCCAAGACCTGGTGAAACTCTGAGTCTTTGCAATCAATGTTCCCTTTCCATTCCTTAGAAAGAAATCGAAGCTGACCAATTCCAGATACATGAAGACGAGCAAACACAAGGTGTAAGAGCTCCTTGGGCAAAGTTTCCCAAAGACTAGACTCTAAGGCCATGGCTAGAATCTTCAACCTAGATATGCCTAAAAAGTCACAAATCCTAGTGTTGGTTGACTTTAACTTAAATTGAAAGAACGTGGATTCTAATTTACTTCATACTTTGTAAACTAAAAAGAAAAGAAAAATTTGGAGTGCATCTTAGAATTTGTATAAATTTATAGCTCAACAATTTAAAAATGTTTGTAATGAAGGTAAATTTAGTGTTACAGACACTGTAAGCAAGAACAAGAGCATAAATATACCAAAAGCAAGAAGCTAGAATAAAAGGTATATATATATAGCAAAAAATCAGAACACAAGAGATGTGTTGTCAAGACCAAAGAGATTACCTTATATACTACTATGTGACTTCTCTTCTTAATCTAGGAAGTTCTATTTTTAATCTAGGGTCTTTTACTTATGTCCCTAACACTTAGTGTGTCACTTCTGCAAGACAACAAATCTCATGAGAGTACTCCTAAACTCTTATCTTCAACTACAAGATTGGTTTGCTTCTACGGGAACCAACAATAGGTAAGAGGGAGATCCTAATTTATCTTTAAAACTCGTAGTATGACTAGTACCTTTTTTGAATTGGGGAATCAAAAGAAAAGCAAAAGAAAAGGTTTGAGTCTATCTCAAGTGATTGTCTTCACTTATGTAAGATATTTTCCAAATCAATACCTTAAATGAGGCTATTTGTTTGTTTGTTTGTTTGTTTGTTTGTTTGTTTGTTTGTTTGTTTGTTTGTTTGTTTGTTTGTTTGTTTGTTTGTTTGTTTGTTTGTTTGTTTGTTTGTTTGTTTGTTTGTTTGTTTGTTTGTTTGTTTGTTTGTTTGTTTGTTTGTTTGTTTGTTTGTTTGTTTGTTTGTTTGTTTGTTTGTTTGTTTGTTTGTTTGTTTGTTTGTTTGTTTGTTTGTTTGTTTGTTTGTTTGTTTGTTTGTTTGTTTTGTTTTGTTTTGTTTTGTTTTGTTTTGTTTTGTTTTGTTTTGTTTTGTTTTGTTTTGTTTTGTTTTGTTTTGTTTTGTTTTGTTTTGTTTTGTTTTGTTTTGTTTTGTTTTGTTTTGTTTTGGTTTGTTTTGTTTTGTTTTGGTTTGTTTTGGTTTATTTTGTTTTGGTTTGTAGCAAGGACAACTTCCTGACCGTGCATCCCTCGGCTGCGTGCTTGGTACCGTCGGAAAGCTCTCGCCGAGGAGGGGTGCACCGGCTTGGTTTCGTGGCGTTTGGAGCAGTGGTGCAAAAGTTATTGAATTTCAAAGTATTTGTTAATTAAAAAATTAGAAAATTACTTTTACTTTGATTTTGGTGGCGTTCTTGGTACTGGGAGTGTAACCGGGAGTAGATGAAAATTGGGCCAACGGCACAGGGTCACACTAGTATTAGTTAAGTTAGTACCATACATGAAGGTTTAATTCCGCACTCCAGTGTCGAAATTTAATTTTCATGTCAAATTCTTAGGGAAGTTTGCATCACCTCACTCCAATCACAAGATGCCATGAAGCACTTCTTTAAAAAAATAACTGAATTTATGTTGAGTCTGACCTTCCCACTGGCAACGCATGATTCATGGTGTTAAGTTGATTTTGAACTGAGCACTTTCATAAGATTAGTTGCCTTGCAGATGTGATACACTAAGTCTAGATAGACACTCCCCGGAACTAAGATGTTCTAAAACTTGAACACTCTTCTCTTGGTTGCACCAGAACTCGAAGAAAATATGCAAATCCAAAGGAAATCGAGAAGAAACTTTCTCAGGGTGGAAAAACAAGATATGAAGCTCAAAACGAAGCCCAGAATTGGAGCTGACCGCAGGTCCGCGAAGAGAGCGAGATGACCAGAAGGACAAAATGACTGCTGCGTAACATCCGCGCTTGGAATCCGATCCGTTGCACTTGCAACGATGATGCAACGCAGCTGCAAAGGGTGGGGGCGACAAGCTTTTCGTCCCTTGATTGTGCATTCTTTGTTGGCTCAGATCAGTGCTCTTAAATTTAGTTTCTTAACCTCTAAAGTCCCATTGTCCCCCGGGGGACCAAATAATTGGATTGCATGCAGGTTTCAACTTTTTTATGAAATCTTTGGAAATTTCAGGCTCAGAAGATAGAAAAAGTGATTAGCTATGTGGGAATATAATTCTTATTGCAATTGGTGACCAAGAGCAAAAGTTATACCACAAAAAGCCTAGAACTAAACTCGGCGGGCAGCCCAAAAAAATTGCAAAAGTCGAAATAAATTTAAAATCTTTTTTCTTCCTAAAATGTTATGTTTTTGTCTACATTTGAAGCTTAGATTCATTTGATTTGGACAATCTTGTTTTTCAGGCAATTAGAGAATCTTTTTGAAAAAATAACTTATTGGATTCATTTTTGAATGCAACTTTTACAGTTTTTGAAAAATGTTATTTGACAAGATTGTGTTTTTTTGCTAAAACAATCTCACCATTGGGACTATTGAGTTTCAGTTCCATTTTGAAGCTATTACTGGTATAGTGTTTTTTCAATCTTGGACCTACTTCTATTTCACAATTTTTTAAAGAATGAAAATCAAGTTTTTTTTTTATAATTTAGTTTTTAGACTTTCAACTGAATTCTTCAACATAAATCTTTTTTAAATTCAAAGTCTGTAGTGCAATGAGGCAAGAGGCAATCAAAGTCATCTTAAATTATAGGCCAATGTTCAAAAAACTTTCTTTTTCAACTTTGAATGCTAATCTTTTCCAATTTATACGGTCAAACTTCATGAAATTTTTATAATATGATTTCAAGCAAGTCAAGTACAAGATTGTATAGTTAGATTCTAGAAATTTTTCTTTTTGTATTCTTAGGTGAGCACAACAAAAGTGACAATTTTGAATGTTTTTTGACAGAAAAATGGCCTTGGGACTTTAGAAGTTAAAAGCGGGATTAAAAGAGTCCAAGTTTATACTAACTTGCAAGTATAGATGATATTTTAGCAACATGGCAGAAATTTTTCTAAAATCCTGCTGCCAATGGAATTTTTAGTCCTTCAGTAATTAAAGTTTTGCTTTTTTATAGATAAGAGAAGGCTACCAAGACAAATGATTTGTGAAATATTTATATATGCAGTCATTTTCTTTTGGAGGTTGACATTTTGTCAGTGTCAAAAGCTTCTGAGTCAAAGAAGTTGTAACTTCTTTAACTTTTTCCTAGTTTCATTTGTGAGAAAAAATGGAAATGGCATTTGACCTCACTTGTTTCATATTTTTTGAACCTTGGTGGAATTAGTTATGAATTTTGAAGTTAGAATTATATATGGTACTAAAATTGTTCATCCTCTATTATTATGCTTATTAATTTAGGGCCTCCTAACTTATTCTAAAATCTAGCTGGGCGGCAGAGGAGAGTGGTGGCAATGCATCAAGGTGGTAGAGGAATGAGCGGTCGACTACACCAAAGTAAGGGATTCAAGAGAATGATCCGCATCTCACTCTATAAGGAGTTCAAGTTTGCTAGCCATTAGGAAAAATTTGAGCCCTGAAAAGGGCCGTTAACTTTTGTTTTTCATCACCCCCAGGGTGCGAGTATAGAAAAAAAAAGTATTAAAAAAAAATTAAAAATTAAAAATTAAAAATTATTTTTTAATTTTTTTAATTTTTTTAAATATCGGATATGCTGACGTGCCACTGACATATGCTGATGTGGCACCAGTAGTGCCACGTCAGCATGCCCCCATTTTCTTCTCTAATTGCACCAAGGGGTGCAGAGTTGTAACAAAACTCGCGGCCCACTTTTGGGCTAGTTTTTTTTGTAATGCCTAACATGGTTGAAAAAGACTTTTTCTTCTTTACTTCAAACATTATAATCTTTCAATCTATTTATAGCTACAGATCATCACTACAATTTTAACTGTACTTTATGTCAGTGGAAATGCAACATCAAAAAACGTTGCTATCAACATTGGTCACACATGTCTTGCTCCAAATAACCCATTTGGGCTAACCAATTTGAAATCTTGTTCTATAGCTCTTCACGTTGTCGTGTTGAAAGGAGCGCGCTTTGGGAATACACAGGGTATCTGGCTGCAACTGGGAATAGTTTGCTATGGAGGTCAATCGAACCGTCGAATCTTTAATCTTCAATCTTCAATCTTGATTCTTCATCCCGTTGACCTATCCTGTGTTGGTTCTAAAGGCCAAGGGTAAAGGTGTGTAATAAGAAACAAGTCTTCGGACGAGTAAAACAGGACGGCCAACACGAGTGACCGTCCGGATGACGGGCTCCTAAATTTCAAACCCACGATGACCAGGAAGCGCCTTTCATCAATGGGAACAACATATAAGATCGACTATGTGGGCCATTAACCCCACTTTGTCGCCACAAACACAAAATGGAGTGCTTACTGGATAACCACGGCTCGCAACAGGTTTACAATGCAGAAATTGAATTTTCAACTAGCCTCCAAAACCGGCTGGGAATAACAAAAATGAAAACGAGCCACAAGCCACAACACATTGAAGACCCTCAAAGCTTCTTCAAATCTTTAAAGTCTTGAGTCTTGAAGTCTTCCTTTGCTCCACAACTTGAAGAAACCCCAACAAGTTTCAAAAGAAGCTTTTCTAAAATAGCCGATGCCTTCTAACTAGTGTCATAGATGCTTCACAATCTCAATAGCTAAATGTCTTAACATTCTAAAAAACTAATAGCATAAACCAACTACTCAACAAATTTCAATTCACTCCAAACTACTGGCCAAAAGCTATTAAAAAACAAAGTAGAAGTCCTCTTTTCCCTTAACATTTAACCACTATTCCTTCAATCTCAATAACTTTTGCTTCTTAAGTTCAAATCACATAAATAAACTCAATATAAAGAGGTGAGCTTATGATCTAACTTCTCCTAAGGTTTCATTATTGACAAAAGAACTAATCCAGAGTTATAGCCAATGAAGTCTCGGCCTTCTTCCTCCTATTTCAATCTCCGCTCCAAACTTCAGCACATCATAATTTCTTGTTTCAAAGTCCAAATCACATGTAAGATGACTTTTTAGAAAGTTATAAATGAGATCTATACACCCTATAAGTTTCAAGATAAACAAACAAAGAGTTCAAAAGTTATGGCTTGTTTGAAATCTTTGCCCACTCAATGGAAGGCCTTGGATATTCACAACTTAAAACCTTAATAACTTTTGACTCACAACTCCAAATTCAACTTGCAAGCACAATTTGAAGAGCTATAAGTATCAAGAATTTACTCTCAAAGTCTCATTTTATAATAATTCATGCTCCATGAGCTACATCAACCCAAAAATCAGCTTTCAAAAACAAAAAACATACCCAACAACCCACACACCAAACTTCCTCTCCACACACACAACACACCAATACTCTATATCTCTCTCCTTCCCAAAACAATTGGTCTTCCCTCTTCACTCACAACAGGAGAGAAGATGAAAAGTAATCGCCTTTTTACCACCTATGTCTACTTTATCTTCACTCTAACTTCACTCTACCTCTTTATCTTTTACTTTTCCATTCTATCTCTACCTTATCTTATCTCTAACTTCACTCTATTTCTTTATCTTTTACCTTTCTATTCTATCTCCACCTTATCTTATCTCTAACTTTACTTTATCCACTCTATCTACGGAATAAAGAATTAAAATCCACATATATCTAGTAGAGGTAAAAAAAACTAGAGCTCCAATTTCTTGAGACTCAGAAAAAAACCCTCTAGTTCGACATAGTATAATCTAAATAAAACACAAAGAAAAAGAATACCAAATGAGATGAAGCTACCTCAAATGACTTCAACTTCTTTATGATGCAACAAACATTAAAATCTATCTAAATCATATATATATACATAATCTACATAATGTCTGCATTTGCAATACGACAACGTGTCACCTGCAGTTGGAGTTTTAGGGTTTAGGGTGAATATGGGAAGGGTTTAGGGTCCTGGATCTTCATGCTTGAAAACTTTGTATGCTTAGATGCATTGTAGGATTTACTTTCTTTACAGTCGTTTTGTCCGACACAAGTGGCAATGCAATGTATCATAATTATTTGGCACACTATTAATGGTGGACCCTAACCTACAATTTAGATCTTTGCAGATGCCAATTATGGACTGTGAAGACAATGCAACTTAAGTTTCGGTTCATGGTTGAGCAATTGGATTCAGAAATGTATGAAATCACAGAACATAAGTTCAGTTCAGGCTTCACTTTCACTTCGTCACCTTTATACACATATCATTGTTGCAAAAGGAACAAATTACTGAGACTGAACATGGCATTCCCATAAACTAAGGATTTCTACTACAGTTTGCTGCTCACAAAACTCCCTATGTACACCAAACATTTTTTGCTGGACAAAAATCTACATGGCAATCGACAGCATGTATCCTACCTAGTCCTCGTCTTCACCAGAAGTGTCTGCACCGTATCATTAGAACCCGAGTCATCTGTATCAGAGCCACTTGACATTCCACTTAAACCAGATTCACCAGTGCTCGATTGAGCATCCGCGAAACTTTCGTCATCCTCTTCGGACGTTCATGACACCGCTGTTTACGTTCAGCTCGACTCTAGATTTTGCGCCTGCACGTTTTCTCTGCAAGAAGGATTCTTGAGTTCTCTGTTCCAGTGACTGCCACCCGTGGTTCTCGGCGAACTGCACGTACCTCTTCGTTGTCGGGGCATCTCCTTAATCTATCCTTTTGCACCGCGATAGTAACATCAATGTCAGTATTGAGCTAGCCAACAGCAGCGCCAGTCACAATCACCTCGAGCTCACACATGAGTTGCAGAACTTTCCAATGCGCCGGGACAATCAGATCGAAAAACAATACTTCAAGACATAAAGAAATGTAGAGATCCTACATTCGAAAAATTCTACACAAGCACCGCATGACGAATTCCCTCATGGCTTGTATCATTTACTGTACACAGACCACAGCAAAGAACATCCAGAAAGGAACGACAGGTTAGCACAGAAAAAGCCAGCATGCACAATGTTCAAAGAACATTTCAGCACTCGTAAGCAACATCACGAAATACGAACTCGTTCCTCTCCCAACTATACACGACTATACACGACTCCGCTTTCTAGTCATTCACCCTGAAGTCACGGCAGAAATGCTTGAAGCACAACCATATGCACAACTATAGTAACGCACCTTGAAATTCACCAAAGCCAGGAAGGGTATCAGATGTTCCCTTGTTCAGGCCTCAAACCAGTCCTGCAGAGGCAAAAATAAAATGAAAACCCAACATGGTAAAACAAAACTTATAAACTTCTCTCTCTAGAACTCCCAAATACCCCGCCTTGGACCATGTTTTACAAATCAACGCCTTTGTATTGCGTCCAAGTATGTTTTGATTTCACGAGTCCACACTGCACCTAGGAGGGCAAGGATCATTCTCTTTCCTATCACCAGTCATGGCCACCCTGGCAATAATTCAAAACAACAAAAAAGAAGGGTAGGATATAACTCAGTGTACTTCATTCTTTCTGTAATTTCACCAACTGATGGTCATTCTGCATCTGCAGAATTGACAAACCGCTTGCAAGAGTATAGAGCCTCATAAATCCAACACGAGAACAGGCTACACAACCATCCGCAACAAGAATGTCTCACTATTTAATAGAAACCTTGAGGTCCAAATCATTACTGACAGAAAACAATGTCAATTCCTTTAAACAAGAGGTATTCCAATATTGGGGCACCTTTCAAAACGTTTGTTCCAAAACCAAAATCCATAGATCATAAACCTTCATGTACGCAATTGTTTGAGCCAAAATATGAAATTGACGAGGTTATATGTTCTTTCATACTCAAGCTACATGTTGGAAACATGCAAGAGCAAATTCAAACTCACATGCCTAAGATACAATGTTGTTGCACCAGAAGGTGATCAAAGTAGCAAATAGATGGTGGGAGATCCGTGCATAATAAGTTGCAATGAAATACTTAGGGAGAATGTTAGGAGTCTCATTTCAAATCACCGTGTTGCATGATTTGGATTTAGTGTGCACAGAAAATGGAAGAATTGGGCAATCTATTACATAACATGAACTTAGGTAACAATGGTTGATATAAAGGAAATTTTAGGAAGACATGCAACACAAAGGCATCATACTCATTATTCTATAAAAATTGTTGATTAATGCTAAACATTCAATAGAAGTTGTAAGAATTCACATGTAGATTTCAGCTATGTAACACTCAAAACCCAGACGTTTATAAAGCTAATTCATGGCACTTAGTAAATGGCCAAGGCTTGCATTTTGGATGACGCTTTTGCTGTCTCTCACATGAGACGAGCACAAGATGTTGCACAAGAAGATTATTTTGCAACAGAGTTGAGACAGGTCCCCAAGAATGTTCCAAACATGTGCTATTTTCTTTGCTTTACTTAAGGCTAGAATGCTTGAGGCAAAATTTCAAACTAATTTAAACTGCATCAAGAAAAAAGTACATAGAAAAGTTCATTGCACCCATCTATAGAAAATCACAAGTACCAACAAATGCAAAACCAAATGGATCAAGACCTCAATATTGCTCATTTGCCCTCAGCAATAGCATTCCAACTAATCTCCTACATCATACTGATATGTAGATGCTTTCCAAAGGCTGGAATGTTGTGCCACTCAGAACTTGACAAATTGTATAGCCAAGCACACTTAGAACAAGCACCATATACTAGTAAAAACCCATTGCAACCCGAAAGTCTCAAATTGAGAATATTGTGTGGTGTGTCACAAAAGCACTTGCAAGGAACACAGCTCCACATTCCCAATTTCACCCAAGCAGTTGAATTCTTTGGGAGATGAAACTCGGATATGTAATACTTTTGTAGCATACTTGCACCATCTTCCAATAAATTTGCCGGGCCTGAAGATGCTTCTTTGTGCAACACAAAAAGGTGGTCTTCAATGAGCTCATAACAACCTTGTTCAATCTTGAGGTCTAGTGCAATATCGGTTCCATCGAAACCTTACCATGTTCCATCGGCACAATTATACACCCAGAGGATATTGGTCATTGAAGGATTACATTTGATAGTGGAATAATTTTGTTCAATGATTTGACCTTGTGTTGCTTCTATGATCATCCATTCTTTGATGCGAGAGTCATAGACTTGAGCAAAGAATTTTTCACAAGAAAAGCTTAAACTCAGAACAAAAACTTTATATTCCTTGGTTTCCTATCCACAGTGAGTTTCACCATCCATAATGTAGGCTTTTGTTTTTTAGCCCCTATACTCAGCAACGAAGGGAGTTGCGTCTTCTGTTTCAATAAAGGATTCATCACAATGAAGATCCCATGCCCATAATGGCGCCTCTCTGAGTTCAAAATACAACACACTAGTCCCCCATCAACTCCATGAAAAATTAAATTTTTTTTTTTCAAATATTGCATCATGATCAGTTTTAGGAAAATGCCATTTAGTTGCTTGCAAATCATAGAAGTTACCAGTAAACGATATTGCACCAAAATCTTCTAAAGATAGGAGAGCAAACATTTTGAGAGGAGCTACTGCATTGAAGACCTTGTAGAAATTTGAGTCTTAGCAATCAACGTTCTTCTTCCATTCCTTAGAAAGAACTCAAAGCTGACCAATTCCAAGTACAGAAAGATGAGCAAACACAAGGTGTAAGAGCTCCTTGGGCAAAGTTTTCCAAAGACTAGGCTCCAAGGCCATGGTTGGAATCTTCAACCTAGACATGTCTGAAACCTCATAGATCCTAGAATTAGTTGACGTTAATATCAATTGAAAGGTCGTAGATTCTAATTTACCTAATACTTTGTAAATTAAGAAAGAAAGCAAAAACTGCCAAAAGCCAATCAAACTTTTACCTTTGGTATGAAACTTGAGTGATGAATTTGGAATGCAACTTAGAAGTTGTATTAGATTATAGCTCAACAATCTAAAAATGTTTGCAGTTAAAGGTAAATTTAGTGTTACGAATACCCTTAAGCAAGAACAAGAGCGCATGAAACTAGAGCAACTAAGGATCTCCTCAGTCTTGACTTCCTTAATTATGTACTACTACCTGATTTCTATTCTTAATCTAGGAAGTTCTATTTCTATTATAAAAACTTTTATTTACATCTCTGACACTTAGTATATTACTTTGCAAAAACGACAAATCTTATGAAAGTACTCCAAAATTCTTATTTCCAATTAGAAGGTTGGTTTGCTTCTACGTAAACCAATAGAAAAAAGGGAGATCCTAGTTTTTTTTTAGAACTTGTAGTATGAGTAGTACTTCATATTTCACTTGAATTGATGAATAAAAATAAAAATAAAGAAAAGTCTGACTCTATCTCAAGTGATAGTCTTCACTTATGTTAGACATTTTGCAAACATTTTCAGTAAGTTAGGACCATACATGAAGGTTTAATTCTGCACTTCGGTGTCAAAATTTAATTTCAATGTCAAATTCCTAGGAGTCTATATCACCTCACTTTAATCACAAGATGACATGAAGCACTTCTTTAAAAAAACAATTTAATTATGCCAAATCTGACCTTCCCACAGGGAACACATAATTCATGGTGTTAAAAGTGATTTTGAAGCGCTTTCATAAGATTAATCGCTATTTTTCTCAGGGCAACCGTTGGTCAGGCGACAATCCATTCCAATTGTTCTTTCCCTCCGACTGTTGGACGTCCATAAGTGGTGAATATTGATGGTCGCTCATTTGTTTTAGACTTCATTAGAGGCTCATGGACCAATGCTCTTAAATTTAGTTTCAAAATCAATCCAAATTTATTTATACTAACTTGGCATCAGAAAAAATTTCAGCCCACAGGAGGCCGTTCTAAGTTGACATCCCATGCTATTTCATGCATGGCCTGTCAACTTGGAGAGTGCCCTTGGTGAGTAGTCAGAGTGTATGACTGCTCGCCGGAGCAGTCAGATTTGGCGGAATTTTTTTATTTTATTTATATATATATATATATTTTTAAAGGTTTTCTAAAGATTTTTTTTTTTTTTTTTTTTTTAATTTTTTGTTCACAAATTTCAATTCCTACGCCACTATCACAGCAAAAACTGCTGCACGAAAATAGGAAAAAAACAAATTTTTGAGCAAAAAAAAGTAAATTTCAGGGCACCTCGGAGGACTGTGTAGCAGCCCTCTAAAGGCCTGGAATTTTCTCTAATGAGGGATAGGTGATATTTTAGCTACATGGTGAAATTTTTTCTGAAGTTCAATTGGTGATGGAGTTTTGATTTCTGGAGCAAGTGGCGACATTTTTAGTTGTCCATACATAAGAGAAGGTTACCAAGACAAATAATTTGTGAAATAAATTTGCTAAAATTTTATTATTTTGGTTGAGATTTTGCCAGTGTCAAAAGCTTCTAGGTCAAAGAAATTTTAGCTTCTCTAATTTTTTCTTATTTTCATTCATGAGAAAAAATGGAAATGACATCTGATCCAACTTGTTCCATATCTTTTGAACCTTAGTGGAATTAGTTTTGAACTTTGAAGTTAGAATTATATATGGCACTAAAATTTTTCATACTCTATTACTCACGGGGGGTGCACTTAGTGTATCTAATCCAAACTACGTGCGACCAAAATTTTGTCCTCCTATATTATATCCTAAAATTTAAATAAATGAAAACAAAAAAAATATGAATATATTTTCCTAATTTGAAAGTTTATGTTTTGAATTATTGATATTTTTATTTGCTAATGGTAATTAGTTACAATTTTTGAACTAAATAGATACACTGAAAAACTGAAAAATAACTTTCACACTCCTATATTATACCCTAAAAAATTGTCTAAAAAATGAACAAAAAATTCCTAAAAATAACTCTCTATTGAAATCTCATTTTGAATTGAATATTGATGCAACGGTCATCTAAATGTGTTCTCTATAAATATTTGAGTTGAAAAATATGCCATTTTAGGTTCATTTTCAATCTCTTCTAAAAATCATTCCATATTTCATTTGAGTTGGAAATTTTGGCAATAGAAACCTATAGTCATTACCAAACAATGCTCAAAATTTTAGGTTGAAATTATAGTTTGTTAGAAACCACTTGTTTGCACGTGGTTTGTAGTAGTAGAACCAAGTGCCCTCCTCGAGCTATTACTATGTTCATTTGTTGGTGCATTGACAAATATAATTGGTACATTGAAGAAAACAACGTGTGCCTCTATTTTAGAGAACTCTTTTAGAGTATGAGCTATTTCAGAACCTCTTACTTTACTCTAAGATTTAGGACAACAGAAGAGAGTGAAGGTAATGCAGCAAGGCAATGAAGGAGAGAGAGGTTGATTGCTCCAAGGTAGGGATCCAAGAATAAGACTAGAGTCATTTGTATAATAAAAGCCAATTATTAAAAGAGAACTTTATAATACTAAAAATAAAAATTTAGAAATATTATTATAGTTAAGCATTTCAAGAGTGAGAGATTTTATTATATATTCAAACCATGGCATTTGAGAACATAATATAATTTCTTGTTTCTGCCCCCCAAAATAAAAAAGGTGAAAAAAAGCAAAGAATATCTGGGTCAAAGCACACTCAAAGGTACCATTGGGATTACTTTACAAGGACAGGACTTGAGTCCTTTTCTAAAATTTCAAAGCTATAAATTACTTTAACCCCTAAAGGACGGAGACTATGTTTTCACCAAAAACGCTTCAAAACTGCCATTTTGAATACAAGTACCAAATTTTAGAACCAAAACATTTTTGGACACATGTAACCGTAGGATCTTGTAGTAAACTGGTTTGAGAAGATGTGGAAAAAATTTCGGAATTTTCCACCATGTAGATTGCAAGATATTAGTGTTTGAATTGAGAAAAAGCCTTTTTTTGTCCCTGCGAAAAATCGGGCAGCTGCACTTCACAAGGTCACATTTGTATGAAAAAATGTCCAAAATGGTGGTTACTCTTTGGATTCATTTTTGAAGTCAAGTTGGCTGTAGGCTTGAAAATTTTCAGATCATTTGGAATTGTACAACATATAGGAAAAAAATAGAAAGTAGAAAGAAGTAGAGAATGATTCAAAACACTAAATTGTTAAGAATTTAATTATAGAATTGAAAAATGCCAATCCCAAAGGTTATAATGTTGTAATAACCTATCTACATCCAATGTTTTTATTTTTTTTCAAAAATATTGAAAATTGAGTTAAATAATGGACTTCGAAGTTTATTTTAGAGTAGGGAATCCACAACCACCCGCAAACTAGAACCCCTCATAATTTTGATTTCATAAATCAAAATGAAATAACTCCAGACCTAAAGTTGCAAATATTGATCTAGAGAACCAGTTTCAATTTTTTTTTTTTTTTTAAAGTGATATTTTAAGAATTTTTTGAGTTGCCCACCGAGCAATGAAAATGACATATTATGCAATAACTTTTTGACAATGTAGTCAAATGTTATGAAAATTGTTGGGCCTTAAAGCTACTCCTTGGGAAAATGTTGTGTGAAAATTTCAAAGAAAAAAACCAAAAACTCCGCTTGTAGTGAGCTGCCCAAAAAAGCTATGTTCTCAAAAAAGCATGTTCAGGCGTTTAGGGGTTAATGTTGTCAATTTTATTAAAACTTTATAGATGAATATTATTGCAATGCATCCGTTTAATAAGTTGGAAAAAAAGTTTTTTGGAAAAAATCCGTAAAGGGATCTAAATCATCAGTTTTAGGGCTAAATTTAGTGTTCTTTTAACAATAAAGTACTTTAAATAGATGTTTTCATCCAAATTTTTTATACTACTAAAGAATACAACTATTAAAAAAGATTTTATGTCATTAAATTTTAACCTTAAAATAGTATATGTTTTTAATAAATTAAATGATTATTGACAAATTATTGATTTGTTCTAATATCACACTTTAAACATTTCATTCTGAAAATAGCTTACAAAGTGCCCTTAATGTGCATAATATATACATTTTTGTTTTGACCTAATTACCATTTGGATTATTTACTATATTGAAAAGGGTGTTCACGTGTTTTTACTTTTGAATATTATAGGAAATAAATAAATATTTAACCTCTAAAGGACCAAGCTACGTTTTTTGGCAACATAGCGATTTTGGGCAGCTTACTACGGATGACTTTTTTAGTTATTCTCTTTGAAAATTTTACACAACATATGCTTGAGGAGTAGCTTTAAGGCGCAACAATTTTTGTAATTTTTGACTACAGAATTACAGAGTTATAGCATGATATGTGGTTTTCTTTGAACTTTGGGCAGCCCGGGCAGCTCAAAAAAATTCTTTAAAAATGACGTTTTAAAAAAATAAAAATTTGAACTTGGTTCTTTAGATTTATATATGCATGTAAAACTTTGAATCATTCAATTTCAATATATGAGTCAAAAATTATGAGGATTTTAAGTTTGAGGGTAGGTATGGAGTCTTCGGCCCTCCCTTTCAAGACAATGTATGCATTCAAAATTATGGATCGGTGACTCGCTGGAAGGATGAACAAACTTAATAAAATATGGAGCCTCGTCACCAAGATATTTAACCCCTACAACGGGACCAGGTGACTGTTCAAAGTACGCAAAAATTCTTGAATTGTTGTGTCCAAGTCAATTTTGGTCGGGTGTTCATGAATTTTTGACACAAAATGTGAACATGTAAAGTAGAAGGTTCAAAAATTGGAGCATCTAAGGGTAGGTCCATTTTATTCATGTATTACCTTGAACGGGAATATTTTAGCTCAATTTTCAGAAAAAGAGAAGTTGATGAAGAATCTAACCCAAGTCGTTTCATATTTTTCCAAGCATTTTTGAAGTACTTATGAATTTTCAAACAAGTTGGGTTGTAGGTCCTATTTGTGAGCCTAGGTCTTTCATAAACGGTTCACTTGCAATTCTAAATAAAAATGGGAAAAACAAAGAGAATAATTGGCTCTTGCAATTATTAATGCTTTTTTCCTTGATTCATTCAATGATTATACTGGTCAATTTCATAACCAACTCATGTCCATTTCATAGCCATTTATAGGGTCCATTTTTAATGCCCGCTCTGTTTTACAGCCACTTACTTTACCCCCACGGTGGAAATTAAAATTTTTTTTTCCCGATTGGGTGCCTAGATCAAAAGTTATTGATTGTCTTGAATCTTTTGGGCAGCCCAAGTAGTATGTGCAAAACTCTTCTTCTACTTTTGAAATTTGGCAGGTATGGAGTTAACATGATATGGGATGCAAATGTAAGAAAAATAACCATGTGTAGTGTAAAAAATCTCATTCTTCAAGGAATTAAAGTGTACGCGGCCTGTTGGACATGGTTATATAAAAATATTTTTTTTTACTTCAAACATTTTAATCTTTCAATTTGTGCAATCAAAGTCCCGAAAATAATTTCTACACATTTTTATAGTAGTTGTGAGTGAATTTCACCATGAGGTAAAACCCATCCACAAACTTGGCCGAAAAGGAATGTGTGGACTCTAATCTAAATGCCTCCAAGCAATGGATTTCCCAAATTTTTTCTTTAGTGAATTTTTGATAAATCAAGCCTAAGTGAAAAAAGGGCAGCACCTCAAAATCATCCCATTATGTGCCTTAACACTCCCAATTCATCTTCATACATGTTTTGAAAGGACAAGTAAACTTCCTAGGTCAAAATCACCTTAAAATTGCCTAATTTAGGTCCTAAGTGAACTAATTTGCACCCTAAAAACTAATCACAGCACAATTCACTCACACCAAGTGCCTAATCTAGACTCCCTTTGGGCAATGCTTCCACATGTGCCCTAAAGACCCTAACAAGTAGAATTCACTAATGATGCATTCTTTTTAAACATCCAACTCATACAAGCCCATGAGAAATGTACTCCAAACATGCAAGACCCAATCTGAATTGTAATTATCATTACATTTTTATTCATTTGGGACCACAAGAACCATAGTAAACACAACACAACTCACAGCCGATAGGGCAGCCAACCTCTTCCTACTAATCTGTCCCCCCTGTCTTCATCCTGGCTCCAAATTGGCGAGCCTTATCTCGTTGGAAAGCTGACTTCTCCATCTTCCTTGCGCCAAAAATTCAGCTCATTCCGCTTGGCCACACTTCTGCAATCGTCCGTCAAGTTGCAGCTCCGAAATTCCTGCGGCAGTAGGCCTTCCGCCACAAAATCGACCACCACTGCCTCATCTATGCTCCAAATCGGTCAAGTTGAGTCTTGTTGGAAAGCTAGCTTGAAGACGCACCATTCCACCAATTTTCAGCTCCATCCGCTACCCCATGCTCTCGCGATAGCTCACCAAAGTTGCTGCTTCCACTTGCAAGGGCAACAGACTTTCTTTCCCAACACTTTTTGCATCTGACCTCTACAATCCTCACTTTTCACCCACTTTCTACTCCACAAGGTGAAAACCTACTCGACAAATTGACTATCATCCTAACCTACCTCCTTGCAATCATTGTTCTCCTATGTATTGTGCACTTTCCACCTCTTCACACATTCTCCCCCAAAACAAACAAGAGAGAGAGAGAGCACCCAACCCTAATTCGACTAATACCCCAACTAACTAACTAACTAACACTCCTAATCACTTTCATCTACACTAATTTACTGAAATTCCATTAAATCACTACTTATTGCCTAAATTAGAGTTTCTACCACTATGTTAGTGTTCTCATAGTAATTTTAAGTTTGATCACTTCTTTTGTGCTTTTCCATATTTCTTCTTTTTTATTGGTTTTCTATTTATGTTTAGATCCATTTTCAACTTCTCACCATTGTTTTGGATTCCTTTTTGTATCTTTTATCTTTTATATATTTTAGGGTTGCAATTTTGATCTAGTTTCTCTTCCTATGCACTAAAAGCCTTTTACTAATGGTTATAGTTTAATCTAATGTACTAACACTTTTGAACTTAAAAACTCATTCATAGTTTTTATATTTTCAATTATCTAAAGGGTGAACCAATATAGTGGTTCACAGTAGTTTAGTATAAAATTGTACGGTTGCATTTCAAGTAAATTCAACTTCTGCCCAAAATGTGCCTCAATCCTTTAGAGGTTAAGGCAGTTGGCCAAACTCAACCTCCTTTTCATTTAAAAATCGAGTCATCTAAACAACATATGGATGTTGAAAAAACAAGCAATTTATGATTTCGTACGTACATTGTGGTTTAGTACGTACATTGTGGTCACATTATCATACTTTGGTAGCAAACTTAGCACAAAAATAATTTACCAATATTTTTTTGAAAAAAGCACAATATGAAATCACTTGATTGGCTAACATCCATGATGAATAGAGGTGGAAATTCCACAAGGAGAAGTAAAGTAGGATCAACCATTGTTGTTCCTTTGGATGTTGCACATATTTAGACAAACTCGCAATTTTTTATGCAATAAAACAGTAAATCACATAATTTTTCACATGTACTTTGGTCAAGTCATTTTTGAGTAAAAAGAGTCACATTATAGGTGCATCACAAAGTTTAGACCCTACATTTTGTCAACAATTATCATGTAGTTATCATTGTTTCATGGATTTGCACGTTAATTACAATTTATCACATTATTACACTGCATTACTTCGCATTGTTATTGCATTGTTACAATGCAATACTTGCAATTGCATCGTAAAAATGCAAAGTAATGCATCGTAATGATTCGATAAATTGTAATTAACGTACAAACCTATGAAACAACAATAACCACATGATAATTGTTGACAAAACGTAGGGTCTAAACTTTGTGATGTGATCATGCAAAAACATATAGCTTTCCATTGATATGCCTAAAAAAGATTATTTACATCTATAAGTTTTAATGTAGATTGTTGAACTCCCTATGTAACACTATTACAATAGTAATCCAAAAGTGTCCCTCAAAATTGTGGAACAATGAATGAACCTTTTGCTATTTGTAAAAATTTAAATTCATGGTGGTGTTCATCGAAGTTATGAAATCATGACTTTCTACCCAATTTTAATCCTGTCAACTCCAATTTCCAATTCTAAAGTTTTCACTACATTAGGATGCTATGCAACCAAACATATTGAAGCCTGAACACACAATTCAAAATACCTTATGTTGAGGTCTATTTGAAGAAATTAATCAAAAAAGATGTTGTAAATCGTAAATTACGATTGTTTTAAAGTACAAAATAGCAAACTTTATCAAATGAATGTAGAAATAGTTCAAATGAAAGGATTTTTTAGGAATGGTTATATTAAAATCCTTCCAAGGTATGTTCCTCATAATCATCACTGATTCAAATGTATTATTATATTTTGACCAAAAAGTGACACCAAAATTTCAATATTGATGACACAAAATTTAGTCAATGAGAATATAAAGTCTAGTGCTGATTTACAAGTACAAACAAATACTTTGAAATTTCATAATTTATTTATACAATGTCCACCTACTATATGCTAAAGTGTGTTGAGATTTTTTTCACTTGTCAACAAGATTCAATAATTTAATTTTCATTTAATATTTGATAATATATTTTGTTGCTATTAGTATCAATAATAGGTGCCATTTACTTTATTAAAGTGGTCTATTCCATTATGGACAAAATGACTAGTGCATTATGATATTACTATTTCAAAAATGTGGGAGTAAATATCAACTGTAGACAAGCAATAAGAATCATCATTAAAATTGAAAAAATAATTTTTGGACTTCATGTGATTTTTTCAAAAATTTATAGAAGGGTGTTATCTTAGACTTCCTATAAAAGCTTGTAGACATGCCTATGAGCATCTAGAAAGAAAAAGCTATTGTAAGGCTTCTAACAAGTACCACCCATGCATGACTTAACATGTGCTCAATCCACTATATAATGACTTCAGTACCAATTACACTCGGGTGGATCACTTAGCGCATTTTTAAAAACAATGTGTGGCCAAAGATAGGTAGGATTTTATTCTTTTGAGATAAAAATTATAAAGGATTTACAACTAAAGTAGTGGACATTCAAAGGGTGAGTGCATTACAAGTAAGTTAGGTAACCTATAAATGTGGTCCATTAGCTTTTTGTACATCTAATTTAGGGGCTGGTCATTTGGATTTCATGTATTGTAGGGTCCGTATATTACAACTGGGTGTACTGATGGATCAGACCAACTAGATGTTCAAACCTAACTTTGAAGAAGCTCCATATTTTTCCATTTTCATATTGAACTCAACTTTGTAAGTGCCTTTATTTTCCAATTGACATTGGAGAGCTTGTGAGAAGTATCTAGAATTTTTGATTGACAGTTCTTGGACCACATTTCAATCATTTGTTTGAAGCACATTGTGATTCTGTGTTTTTTAACACATCTATCATATTTTTTTGCAAATCTAAATCTTCTTCTTAGCCTTGCCTATTTTGGCAGCCTTAATTTTCTTCTTACTGTTGCATGTTGTGGCAGTCCAAATTTTCTTATTCACTTCCAAATTTTGTTCTTTTCAACTTGTATTTCATGTTTAAGTACGTTAACCACAAAGCTGACCCTCGATTACAGATTTCAACTAGTGTTTTTTCTTATCAATTTGGAGAATGAGCCAGTAGTTACTTCAGTATTTGGATGATACTTGGATAATACTTGGTGATGTTTGTATAAGAACTAGGTGGTACCTAGGTAAAATTTGGTTGTTGGACTTAAAATATAGCAAAATTCAAGCTGTTTTTACGCCCCCAAAATGAAAATTTTCTTACTCCAAAATAGCCAACATCTTTTGCTGTAGCCAAGTGCTGAAAATAATTGCTTAAAAAAAACACCAATCCAAGCTACAATTGAATTAAGAGAAGCTAACACTACTAGAAAAAACAAGGACCAAATCAACAGAAATTCAACAAGAAACTGTTGTTCCTTTTTGTTGATTTGGTCGCGTTGTCCAAGGTAGTTTTCAACTGGGTTTTGTTGTTTGAATGTGTTGATTTGGTCATCTCGTATTTAATTGAACAGTGCCTATGCATGCGAAGTCAACGTGGTTGGATGACACGTGTCGTGACGTGTCACATTCCACCTCAATTATCATCTATTTCATCGGAAGATTTCTGTTAAAAAAATAAATGACTTTTAGAACCTCTGTTCCAGCTGCGGCTTGTTCACGGAAGGTGTACAGTAGCCTCATTGAAGACCTTGAAATTCAAGTGCAACAAACATGTCCGTATGTTTTAGGAAAAAACTAGCAGTATTGTAGCCCCATGCTCGGTTTTATCTTCTTCAAGCTCATTTCCGTAATCATGCTGCTTTAACATTCACTTGAAGGTCAATGAAGATGATTTGTTCTTTCATGGACAGGCATGATACTTTGTAACATCATTTTCATAATTAATGTCCTTTGCCATAATCTGCAATTTCCACAAGACCTATTGCTGCCATCAAAATTTTCATTGCCCATGGCACACACGATTTACCAATACAACCACACCTATCAAAACACAGCCAGATCAATAATTCTATATCCTTATAATATATGGAATACTCTGAAAGGAATGAATCAGCTTTGAGCATACCGTAGTGAGAAGCCTTCCACATTCCAACACACTCAAAATCCTTCAGAACAGAACTAAGGAAGGTCGGCCCTCACGAGAAACTTGACAAGCCATAGCTCGACACCTACTGCAATAACCTTTTTGATACATGGACCACACTCTGCACAACAAGATTATTGTCATTTGTCAGGCACAATTTATTCATTGAAAAAGAAATTGCTCGGAATTCAAAATGCACATTCATATCTCCGCCCGTCCATCTACAGGGAAACAACAAGTTACCAATTGAGAGAAGCTTCTTGAACTGCGTGGTGGTTTCCAACTGCCTAACGAGATCGTCAGAGTACACTCCAGAAACCCTTGTCGAAAGACTTTCTAGTTGCTACATGAAAAGAAAATCATACTTTAATCCTCAACCCAGGAAATAGCCATAGCCACATGAAACCCTATCCCAATCACAACCCTTAGCTTCACTAAGATGCAAAACTCAAGCAGGAAGATCCAAATTGAGGAACACAGCAAAATCTAAAATGTTCAAAATAGTCCTGCCGACAAACATGATGCATCCAAAAAAAAAACATGACGCATGGAGATTACTCCGCCATCCCCCAAAAAATTCAAAAAAAAGAAACTCGTGAATATATTAACCTTTTTTGCATTAGCGGGAGATTGAGCAACAAAGATGAATGACTGCCGCAGCTGCGGCATGCCATCCCTTTGCTTCTTCAAAAGGCTCTCTTCTCGCTTGCTCTTCCGGATCTCCACCATGATGTCCTCTGTCTTCTGCGGGCTTCATCCGCATCCACTGCCAACTTCTAGCCCCTTTTGCAAACCTCCACACGAGCGTTGGGACGGAGAGATACTTTCAAAAACTAAAAATCACACAACAATGAAAAATACACGAATGAGAACCCTAATAAAATCCCAGACATGAGTGCAAAGACACAAGAGAAAACAAGTCTGGGAGTCTAAAGGACTGTTGTAGAGTTGAGATTGTGAGCCTAAGTAGCTTGCGCAGGCTATGAAGATACAAAGAAGGAGGGAGGGAGAGAAGGAAAACAAGAGAAGGTATTAGAATGTACCGCTTTTGAAATCCCAAATCAGATCAGGGTTTTATGGCTTACGGCTTACGTCTGTTTCAGGGGTAAGGGTTTCAGGGTTTTAGGGTTAGGGAGGGATGTGCTAACTTGTAGACCTCCATGGCTTTGTTCCACAGAAATTACTCTACAACTATCTATTTTAGTTGCAATGAGATAGTTTTGAATATGTAGCCGCATGATTATGCACTACAATAGACTAGTATGAGATCAATAGAGACAAATTCAGAAACTTTGACCAAAAGATTGCTAGATTAATTGTATATAATTGGTAAATAAGATCAGTTAAACTTGAATAATCCTTTCCTCATTGAAAGTACCACATGTCAGGCACTTATGGATTGGAACACTTGGGTTAATTTCACAGTGTTCAGTTCAACAAAAAAGAAAGGCAGCCTTTACAAGAAACTATAAAGTTTGACAAGTGGTGTCCGCCTGTGCTACAATCAACAGAAAGTTGTTGATTTTTAGTTGTTTTGGGCACCATATTCTACTAGTGTAAAAAGTATTGAAAAGTTTTTTCCTAGATCACCTTGAAAGCTAAATAGAACATACCTTGGATACAACTTCTTTCACATGTTTTGGAGCTTTGTAGAATTTTTTGTAAATTATTCAAGGTGAAATGCCATTGCGATAGCCTTTTATGTTTGAATTTTGGATATGCTCTCAATTTTTTGTTATAGAAATACACGTATGTCCTAGATTCTATCTTAAGTATCTGAGACTAAAAATAGGATGTCAACAATGCACAAAAATTTCACTCAAACAAAAGTGTCATACAAAAAAGTAGGGTGTAAAAAAGATAGACCCTTCTAACACCATCCAATGTGCCTTGCCCCAAAACATAGAATGCAAGAAAGGAAAAAAGAATTCATAAGAACTGAATTGTCTTGACCAAAAAATAGGGTGTGAATTGTTTTCCAAAAATTCACAATAGCCTGGGCAATAACCAAAGTGTCTTGGCCAAAAAAATAGGATGTAAAAAGTAAAAAAAAATCACAATAACCAAAGTGTCTTATCAAAAAAATAGGATGCAAAAAAGAAATGTTTCACCAACCAAAGTCTCTTTGCAAAAAAAGATAGGGTATGAAAATGAACTATAAATTTATACCACATCAAAATTTAAAGTATTGAAATGCTAAAACCAAGTTGTTTGAAAATGCACGGGAAAATGCATGGAACAAGATTAATTTGCACGCATGTATTCTTTCAATATTCTTCTAACCTTTTTGCTTTTACTTTGCTTTTCATTTCCCTTTTTTTCTATGAAGAAAATAGCCTCCAAAAAATTGCATTGATATGGATAGTATAAGTAATGATAAGATACCATAATATAAGCCATTTTGCAAAATAATATAATTATAGGGGCCTTTTTAATGAGGCCTTGGAGGTAAATTGCCCTCCAAAAAATACCCCCTCATCGCACAAGAGGGTATAAAACATACAAAGAGTGATCCACCCAGGCAACTACATACTTCTATTGCCAGAGTAAATTGATTTGCCATTCATTTTAGAGGCCAACTCAAAGTGAATTAATGACAATGTGTAATTTCAAGTATAGATCCTATCCATTCCAAATACACATTATCCTCATTTAGTGCGATTAACTTCCTAAAGCAAGTAATTTTTTCTTTGATTTGTGTTTTATATATTTCAATACAAACAACTTGAAAAATGAAAAACGACATGTTTGGGATGGGAACTTGGAATGGAATGATGCATATTTGTTTATATACATTCATGTGTTGAAGGTTGGACAATCCGTTTAAAGATAAATTAAAGAAATAAAGAGTTTTTTTTTAAATGTTAGAAATACACCATAATGAATGGGCCTAAAAAATAAATAACCAAGTACCAATATACTTTATTATGGATAGTGCTTGAAGAAGTGACTGATTCAAACACAAAAATGGGACTTTTTCTAGATGTCCAAAATAAAAATTGGGACTAGAATGGGGATATTTTACCTAACATGTATTCATATACTGAAAGTTGGACAACCATGCTAAAAATAAAGAAAAAAAGATTAGACCCCACTTTATTGAATGGGCCTCAAAAATCACTAATGAATTACCGATATAGTTATTGTGGGCAATGGTTGAAAGGAAGTGAAATTCAAACATCAAATGGGGCTTTTCCTAGATGTCCAGAATGGGGTTTTGGATTGGAATGGTGTATTCTACTTTATATGCATTTGTGTGTTGAAAGTTGGACAACCATGTTAAAAAAAAGAAAAAAAAGAAAAAAAGTTTAGAATCCCACCACAATGAATGGGCTTCAAAAGTGACTAATTGTCTACCAGTAAGCTCCTACGGAGCACTAAGGTACAAACACCCAAAAACGTCCCTGTTGCCATTTTTATACCTTAGACTGCCACTAAATTTGTCCCTAGCCTTCCATCAATGTGTCCTTCAAATGTTGAACTTTGATTTGCTGATGCATTTGAAGGATACATATTTAACTCTCATTCACTGGCTACTAAGTTTTGCAGATTTTGATTTAGAGTCCACTTATATGACAATTTCAGAGGTCTAGGGAGCTGATACCTAGAAAATTCACAGAAATTATATAACATCCGAAAAATCTATTTTGTTTTTAATATTCATGATTTCACTTGCTAATATTACAAAAACATTATTTTTAAGAAAAAGTGCTTCCAACTATGTTGAATTGCTTATATTAACAATTACAGATGTTTCCATTGTATGTACTTTTTTGTGGGCAATGCTTGAGTGAATTGGAATTTGCAATTGCATGCAATTGTTTTAACCCATAAATAATGCTACAGACATTTAATGTCAACGAATGACGAGAAATTATCTTGTGTAAAACAGAAGTGCAACTATTCATCCTCAAAATTTTGTGTAAAAAGTAGAGAAATTTGCATGACGTTAAATCCTTCTGTCTTTTGTAGGCCTGGCTGTCAGAAACACGAGCTGTCAGAACGGCGCCCAGCTAAGCGCGCGGATAGCTAGGCGCAAGGTGCAGGACCGTGAATGCATGACCGTGACTGTAGGACCACAACCACAAGAACGCAATTGTGCAAAATTGTGACCTCGACAAAACTCAAAACAATCACGTCCTTCATAGGGGGGTGGGTTAGAGTTTAAGGAGGCAGAATAGGATTTTAGGTCTTTGTTTGATTAGGAACTAATTTACATAATCCACATTGTTTGTAAACCCTCCTACCACCCCATTTGCATATAAAGAGTTGTCTTTTTAATTCTAAACACAAATCATGAATGTCTTTTGAAGCAAAGTGAGATAGATGTGACGTCATGCCATATTATGGGCCCATTTCAAATGGACAATTTAACATCCTGCAAAGAAAAACAACTTTCACAAAAAAATTTAAGCTCTACTAAAACAACATTTTGGAGCACAATTCAATCAACATATTTCAAAGTTCATGTAGGATGTATAAAGTTCCATCTATGTCCATTTGCCTAACCTTATACTTTATGAAAATTTCATCATTATATAGGTCTTGCATAAAATGGACACTTAAGCTATTTTAGAATTATTAAAAGATTCATTTTAGAATTGAAAAGACAACTCTTTATATACATATAAGGTGGTAGAAGGGCTTACAAACAATGTGGGTTATACCACCTCAAGATAATAGGGTGTTTTAAGTGAGTTTTTAAGTATAGTCCTAGACATAAGATTTTAAATATTGATCTTTAAGACAATTTTCAGCAAAAGTTTATTAGAAATACATGTGTTTCTAGTAAAATTTTGCTGAAAATTGCCTTAAAGGTCATTACTTAACACCTTATGTCTAGGACTATACTTAAATACTCACTTAAAACACCCCATTCTCTTGTAGTGTGTAAATTAGTTCCTAGGTAAGCAAAGATCCACAGTAAACCCTAACCCATTGCCATGTGAAGGACGTGGTTGTTCTGAGTTTTGTCGAGATCGCGGTCCTGCATGGTTGCGGTCCTGTGGTCGCGGTCCTGCACCCTGCGCCCAGCTATTCGTGCGCTTGGCTAAATACCCTTCTAACAGCTCGTGATTTTGACAGCCGGGCCCACAAAGGACGGGAAGATTTAGTAATGTCCTTACAAGAACTTCTGTATTAGCTTGACTTCCATTGAATGCTTTGGGGATTTTTTTTCATACCAATGATTCTCATTATTCCAAAATGGAGGATTTCCCACGGTCATCAATCCGTCCTTTCATGATTAACAACTTTGAACTAATAAGATTCTCGTACGATTCCCACTTTGGTTCCATGGCAAGTGGTCTGTCCACATCGGCATCCAGCTGTGGGGTTCAAAACCATGCCTTTTGTCGACCTCGGGTTGGTTGTGGTTCCCCAACCCCCCATTGGCTTATCCACAGTTCCACACCAGTCAATGTGTTCCCCTTGAGTTCCCTTCGAGCTCCCGTAGAGTTCCCGTGGAGTCCCCTGAGGACCGCCAATCATTCAACGAGTGGACTGCACATTTTACCTTATCCCGGATTACCTGAATACGGTAGATTTTGTGTCTGAGTGGATCCCCGAAAGATGGGAGTCGCCCGGAGTCGCGTCTTTTACAATAAACGCTTGGATTCATCCCCGGTGGAATTGGACGGTGGGGGATGGGGAAGACGTGGAGGGCGGCACTCCGTTTGATGGTTCGGGTGGCTTGTGGACCCTATTGCCGCTGTCCTACTGGTGGTCTACAGGTTTCTAGTGATTGTTCACTTTGTCTCATGTTACAGCTGAACTACCTGCAGTAACTTAGGGTTCGTCACTTGGGTGTCATGTTACAGAATCAACAAGCGAGGTTTCCTTTATTTGTGTCAAAAAACAAACAAACAAAAAACAACAAGCGACTAAGGTGAACTAGCCTATGATAGGCAGAATGATTGGTTTGCCTTGTTGGTAGTGTTGCAAAAAATTATAATTTTTTTTTCACACAAAGACAACTATGAAAAATGGAGAGGGCAATTGAAAGTTTAGTTTATTTGCTAAATGTGAATTTGTTATGAATTTTTGAAGAGTATTGTTCCAATAGACCAAAAAGAATTTCTACATTGTTCCAAAACCAACCAAAAGTGTTTCTATATTATGGCCATCTTACTGGAGAGGGCTAGAGTGTGAGCCCATGAGTCTAGGAATCTATATTATATACGCGTTTGTGGATATAGATGTATATATTATATGTACTTATGTTATAGGTATGTATGTGTAGGGTAACAACTGAGTGGAAGGTCCTTACTCAAATGAGGGACTCACCGAGGCCGGTAGGCCGAGGGTGGATCCCTCATTTGAGTAAGGACCAGCCATGAGGTTGTTGCCCGGCGTAAAAAAGCAACAACGACGAGGCAACAACGACAAGGTATTTTTTAATGTGAGGTGGTCTCACACGTCGGGTATGGAGCCATCTACTCCTCCAGCAGAGTCGTTGCCGGGTCTTTACATTATAAATACCTTCAAATGGTTGTATGTACATACCTACAAGGTGGTTCAAGGCTTGTAAGCTCACGTTTCGGCACTTATATGCTAGAATAGTTGTCATCTTATTCACCTACAACAATCACAATATTTCCTAACATGGCCACAACATAGAGGTCTAAAAAAAGTCACTTGATATGTTAAATTTACACTCAAAATGTGGAAGTTCCTATTAGAGTCACTAATTACTCCATTATCATTGTCTAAGTCATTAATTGTAGCCATTGACTCAACCTAATGTAGTCCACATTTCACTTATTGAATTTTTTGACTTGAGTTGATGTAAAATTGTAATGAGTACTTCCCTAAGTGTCTATCATGAGTGGTCTGCTTGTCAAAGATTGGTTTCCATTAATACAAAAGATCAATATTCCAAATTAAAATGTATGATTTTTGTATGTTTTTCTTACAAGATCTTACGTGATCTTTCTATGTTCTTATAACCTTGTACTATAAATTTGAGAGGGATAAAAAATCAATTTTCTTTAATAAAGGACACAAACATGCTACCCTCATTTTTAATACAAGTTATACTTTCAGTGGATGCTAAATTTTTTTTCATTTTCAAATAGTTTTGTAGTTTTTATTCTTGAGACAAAGATAACACCTTATCTCTAAGTTTTAGTCTGAATATACTTACAATCACATGTACTGGTACATGTTTATACATACATATATGCATGTGTGCATGTCTATAATATGAATAGGACAATTTAATAGATGTAAAGTGCTTGCACAATTAAAATTGCTTCTCATAAAAATTTCCAAATCCATGTAATAAAATTTGATCAATTTGAATCTACTGATTCTATAATAGCGCAAAAAATTCATTTAGAAATTTAGAAATAGATTTGTCAATTGCAAGAATTTTGAAGAATGTTTAGTTTTTTTTTTAAGATAAATGAATTGTTTCCAAACTAAGAGGTTCATTGACATTTTTATTGGATTATAGCTTGAACTTTTCTTAAATAAAAAAATATGAAATGGACTAAACATAGAGGACACAATTATTAGAATCTTACTATTGACAATTTTATTGAGATTGTAATCAGTAAATTAGAAGAGGACTTGGATGAAGGAAGGATCCTACTTGAGTTCTAATAGTTAAATCAAAAGCAAATCATCTCACAAGTGACTATTTTGTCATTGTTTATCTTTCAAATCACAATAGAATGATAATTACACAAAATAGTGAAACTAGGTTGATCTATGTTAACTCCTAAAGGACCAAGCTGCGTCTTTTTGCAACATAACAATTTTAGGTAGCTCACTACAAATGGAGTTTTTATTTTATTTTCTTTGAAAATTTTACACAACATGTGCTCGAGGAGTAGCTTTAACCCCTAAAAGCCCATTGTCCCTTAGGGGTACCAATACGTTTTTGGGCAGGTACCTATAGGCTGAAATTTTCTCCTGATTTTTTTAAACTTTTTTTGGAGGTAGAAAATCTGATTAGCTTTGTGGGAATATAATTTTTTTCACAATCGGTGCCCGGAAACAAAAGTTATGACCAAATAAGCTCAAAACATGGAATAAGGGCAGCGCAGGCAGCAAAAAAATTTGCCACTTTTTTTTTTTTTTCTGGTATTCTTTTTCTCATAGATTATATTTTTGTCTATCTGGAAAGCTTTGATTCATTTTTTTTGGATTTGTAATGAGAAAGTTAAGGGCATTCTTGTTTTTTGGGCAGTAAGAGCATCTTTTTGAAAAAAATAACTTGTAGGATTCATTTTTGAATGCAATTTTCCAAATTTTTCAATTTTTTAATTTTGCATGGTTAAGTTATTTGCTAGAACAATCTCACCATTGGGATTAGTGCATTTTAATTCCATCTAAAATATATGAATATTTTAGATTTTCCTTCTATCTTGTACCTGCTTCTATTTAACAATTTTTCTAATAATGAAAACTGATTTTTTTTGAATTTTTTTTTTGGTAGATGATCAACTCTAATCTCCACTATAAACTTTTAAAGCTTAGAACTTTGTAGTGAAAATTTTTTAAGTTAAACATGTTCAAAGTCAAAAAATCCAGTCCTACAATGTGTTGAAAAACTTGTTTTTTTTCACTTTAAATGTAGATATCTTGCAATTTGTGGGGTCAAAAATTCTGAAATTTTTGCACACATTCTTATACTAGTTAGGTGTAAAATCCTATGGTTAGATGTGCAAAGAAAACATTTTTAATTTTTTTTCACTCTTTGCTAAAAAATGGCAGTTTTGGGTGTTTTTTTGGCAAAAAAAAGGCCTTGGGCCTTTAGGGGTTAAGGTCCAACAAATTTCATCACTTTTGACCACATAGTTAAAAAGTTATTGCATGATATGTAGTTTAATTTTCATTGGCCGGTGGATAGCTCGGGTAGGTCAAAAAACTTCTTTAAAAATGACTTTTTTTAAAAATAAAAATTTGATATTGATTCTTTAGATTTATATAGAAGTGTGAAGCTTTGAACCATTCACTTTGGATCTATGAGTCAAAAGCTATGGGGAGTTTTAGTTTGTCAGCAAGTATGGTTTTGAAAGACTCTATACCTATCCATAAACTAAAACTCCTCATAACTTTTGACTCATAGATCCAAATTGCATGAATCAAAGCTTCATACTTCTATATAAATCTAAAGAACTAATTTCAAATTTTTATTTTAAAAAAGGTCATTTTTAAAGAAGTTTTTTAAGCTGCTTGGACTGCCCGCCGACCAATGAAAATTACATATCATACAATAACTTTTTAACTATGTGGTCAAAAATTATGAAAATTGTTGGACTTTAAAGCTACTCCTTGGGCACATGTTGTGTAAAGTTTTCAAAGAAAAAAAAATAAAAACTCCATTTGTAGTGAGCTGCCCAAAATTTCTGTGTTGCAAAAGAACGCAGCTTCAATTGGTCCTTTAGGGATTAATTAAACACTATTTAAATATATATTATTTCTATACAAGAATACACTACTTTTGGATTAAATATTATTGTAATTGGGACTTGTAAACCTCCATGTGTACAAATGAAAATATTTGCAGAAATATTTGTTGACTTTGATGGCTTGATGACTTTGCTGGCTTATAAAATGACTTTCTTGTGGTATGACAATCTAATTGATTAGGCTACCTAATTTCACTATTTTGTGTACACAAAATAGTGAAATTAGGTGGCCTTATCAATTAGATTGCCATAAGGTTGGATGTCCATAAAGAGCTCAATTTAGAACTAAAACTGAACTTTGGAGAGGTGAAACTTCTTGAAATATTTTTCAGTAAATTTTCCTTCAAAGACAAATGAAACTGGAATCCAACCTAAGTTGTTTTATACTTTTTTGGAACTTTGTAGGATTAGTTATGAATTTTTGAAGTTCAAATTTTTTGATGTTTCAGAGGGCTCTAAAATTGCCCACCTCCTCAAATGTTCATAGCTTGTACATTGTAAAAAGCAACATACACAAGTAGTGAACATTGAAGAGGTGGGTGATTTTAGAGCCCGAGCAGTTTAAGAACCTCCTACCTTACCTGAGATAAATTATCTCATGGATCAATGCTTGTTCCATATAGAAACGTATGCCACTCTCTACACCAGGCTTTGAATTGGTGCACAAATCTATTCCATGTACATGGCTCTAAACTGAATGCATTGTTGTACAAAAGCAATGAATATTTCTATAGTGTGGACTGTTGAGAAAGTAGTGTGGGGCAACCTAATTTCACTATTTTGTGTAGTTCCCACGACAATTGTTGTGGACAGAATACCTGCTACGTCTCCCTTGTTGCAGCTAATAAGGTACAATGCAAGCGACTTTTCCCTTTTGGCATGCAAAGCCTCCTCCCCTTCAGTCCCGAGCCAATAAATTGTTTCTTTCTGTACCAAAAGAATACTAATAAATAAGCTCACCATTTGTGAGGGAGCCCTAAGAGCCGCTTGCTGGGAGCCCTAACTAACACCACACAATATACAGTGCTGACGGCTGCCCAATCCGTAAACGTTCTCCTAATACGTAGTATTATATAGATACATACGGATACAGATACGGATACGATCTCTCTCTCACGCATCTCAAGGGAAACATTTGAGACCACGTTTTTTCTATTGTGAAGGCGCAGTTCGGCCTTCAAGGCGTCCTTCTCCTCTCCCGCGTCAGGTTCACTAGCGAGGAATCAGTTGGTCGTTACGAAATTAGGAAATCTAGGAGACATTTGGAAACAGGCGTGTTATTTTTCAGCTTTATGGGCTCGTTTTTGAGTCTGTAGTGTATCTGCAAGCTGTTCGCATTTTTTTTTGTTGAGTTCGTGTTGTCCTCTCTCGGAGTCCTCTTTGTTTGGGCTGCATTGGTGTCACAGGTGGTGGAGGTATTCGGCAAACCGATGGAATAGGTTGCAGAAAATTTTGGTGGAGAATTTTGTGGTGACATATAGTTTGGTTACATATTGGCAGACGAGTTGAGCGCCACATTATTTTTCATGTCTGGAGCTTCGTGATCCTCGGAATTTCACAACACGTCGAGTTCTTGAACCCGCCGAAATTTTTATGGTGAGTGGTCATTTTGAGTTTTCATTATTCTTTAATGCTTGCGTGCTTCCCTCTGCCGTACTCTTGATTGGCTCTCGAAAGTGAGAGTAAGGATGGAGATTAATGAGCTCGAGTACAATAGTGCTGGTCGTAGGCTTAGCAGGCGTACTCACTTTCATTATATTTGAGTATGAATTTTTCGGAACTTTCCTCTTTCTCCCCCTCTCTGGTATGTTTGATTCCAAAGCTTCTTTCAATTTCTGTTCGTAGTTCTGTAGTCTGAGAGGTTACACACACTGTTGTGAGTTTGAGAACCGCGTTGCTAGTAAACTAGAAGCTCTGTTTTTTCGCTCCTGAAGGAAGGATACGCGTAACGCGGACGGAGTGTTTGGCAGCTTGTTTCCTGTGTGATCACAGCTAATGATACATTTCGCCACAAAACATGTTGTTCTTCTGGTGGTGGTTCTGACTCCGTGTGGCAATGCTATCCCTTTCCCTCCAACCCGGAGCGTGAAGGAATGTTCACTCGGCGAGATGTTTTGACAAATGTCAGTTACAATTTTCTACAGTGAACTGAATGTTCCAAGTTTGCCATTCCCATGCAGTGTCTAGTTGTTTTTGTATCCTTCAATTTGCGTTCGCTGCCTAATTTCGCCCGTAAATTTGAACCTGAGAAATTTACATTTGTTTGACTGTTGTCGGCAATCTCTGTTTGTGAGCTGAATCAGACAACCCGACTAGTCAAGTGACAGATTTTCTTGGATTTGATCCAAACAGTAGCGGAGTGATATGAGATTCTGAAGATCAACACTTGCGAGTAGGTGGTAGCATTTGTGTACACTCAGGTTGTCATTGACGGTATTAGTAGCGAAATGGCAAGCCCATGTGAGTGACGAGGAAAGGGCCTTGTGAGTAAGTATCGGCAGGGAAACCATTCACCGTGCTGAAATGTATTCAAGAGTTGTTTCCGACCTCTTTAAATATTCGACCTAGCTCTGAGTACGTGTGCGCCGTTATGCAAGTTCAGAACTTAAATCATAAATGTTGAAAAGGTAGTTTAGGTCATGGTATATTGAGCTTTTGCTACATGAAAAAAGATAGCAGCAGGGATGCTTGTGGGGGTTCACTCATTGTTTGGTTGGTATTCATTGACAGGTTAAATTGAGAAATTAAGGTTGTTGTGCGAGATCTTTGACGCACACGACGGCCATTTTGATCAGAAATAATGGCTGCTAGTCTTGCGAATGCTGGACCCAGTGTTCGAAGTTTATCAACACTATCTGGAATCCCTACCCGGTCTGAAGTATTGGGCAACCGCACATCGTTGAGTAGTAGCAGTTTTTTTCTTGGCTCCGGTTTTCCTAAGCGTGATCTCTTCTATTATGGATTTATAAGGCGCGCCGAGTTGTTCCACCATGTCGTACAGCCTAGCGCCAAATGTAAGTCCCTCTCTCGCATTCGCAAACCTCTTTGTGAAATTTCTACTTCGCGCGGGACAAGGGTGAAAGATTTGGCACACTTCAGTGATGAACGGGATTTTGACCTTGTGTGAAAAGTAACCAAGTGACGAAAGGTTTAATGACCTAAGTGTATCCGTGCGATCTTCTTGCAACAGATAGAGGACCTCCCGGAGACAAGAGCAGGCCATGCTATCTTAAACAATTTTGCGACAAGAGTAAGCGCAATCTAGATGTTAATGCTGGCAATTCTCTAGCCTCCTATCAGAATGCGCGCGCCTCTACTTCCTACGAGGAGAAGGAGGTGACTGCTATTGAGATGTCGTCTGCTATTGAAATGGTCAGAGCTCGACACAAAGGGAGAGTTGGTACTTACATTCGAGAAGGCAACGTGTCCCTTGCGTCGTTCGGAATCAAGGTCAAACGTGACAAGGAGGGAAAGAAAGTTGATCTCACCAAGTCGCTGTCTCAATTGCTTCCTTACGTTGTTTTAGCAACGGCAGTAGCTGCATTGACTCGACCCTCATCTTTTGCATGGTAAGTGGCTGTCATTGAGGATCGGAACCCGTTGAATACATTATACTTTGCTTAGTGATGGTCAGATCGATAATGTGTAAGAAAAAAGGTATGTTATTTTCTCGAAATACTCAGAAATTCTAGATTATCTCCTTAAGGGGTTCATTTGCCTTTCAGTTTTTTAGGCTCATCATTGAGTTTTAATTCTATGTCCAGGGTCAGTAAAGATTATTATGCTCCAGCCCTAGGGGGAATCATGCTATCAATCGGTGTGCAGCTCTCTGTTTCCGATTTCGCTCTTGTATTGAAAAGGTAAGAATTCCTTTTGAAATAGATTGTTTTATTTGGAATTTTAAATAGAGGAGTTTGCATGTACTTAGAATTTGCTTTTTTGCTCAAAATTGAGTGATTTATGACGGTTCTAAGATTTCTTACGTGCCCTAAACGCGTCTCATTTGCTGTTTACGAGATCTAAGATTTTGTACCGTTTGATTGTCTCAGGCCTCTACCTGTGCTCGTAGGATATGTAGCTCAGTACGCGGTGAAGCCTCTTTTGGGACTATTGGTGTGCGCGGCTTTCAGTGTTTCTCCAGCATTCTCATCGGGATTGCTCCTTACGTCATGCGTTGCTGGGGCTCAACTCTCAAGTTATGCTGCTTTTTTAAGTGAAGGTGATGTTGCCTTGAGCATCATCTTGACGAGTTTGACCACTGTCTCGTCTGTGATTGTTACCCCTCTGCTGACAAAACTTCTGATCGGGTCTGTGGTGCCGGTGGACGTCATTGCTATGAGCAAATCTATTCTGCAGGTAAGCTCCAGAATCTCTCTGTTTTGGGAGTAGGTTTAGAAACTTACCGTCTTTTGTTGGTAAAATTATCTGTGAATATCACTACTTTGATATTGTGATTTGAGACACTGAAATGCATTTCCATTTTTATCGTCGTTGTTCGTATTGCGGATATTATGGGCGGGCAAGTCATGGTTTATGTGGTGATTTGCAGGTGGTGATCCTTCCGATCGTGCTTGGTCTGAGTCTGAATACATATGCTAAGAACTTTGTGGATAAAATTCGGGTGGCCATGCCTCTGTTGGCCATGGTGTGCACGTCGCTGTGTATTGGAAGCCCATTAGCCTTGAACAGAAGTCGTATTGTGTGCATGGAAGGATTTCGGCTTTTGTTCCCTGTCTTGGCCTTCCACGTTAGCGCTTTTGTTCTAGGATATTGGGTTCCCAGATTGCCATTCTGGAGGCAAGACGAGAAAGTTTCACAGACGATTAGCCTGTGCACAGGCATGCAAAGCTCCACTCTGGCGATGCTTTTGGCTACACAGTTTCTGGGAGGAAGTCATGCCGTTCCTCCTGCGTGCTCGGTGGTTGTGATGGCTATAATGGGCTTATCACTAGCAACCTTTTGGGGGAAAGGCAATCAGATTCGGAACATAAAGCTACCCCGGTAATGTATCATATGCCTAGACAAACTCGTTCTTCAATGTTCCGTGAATGATGTCGCAGAATTAGGAGGGTTAGAAGATTTTGGAGAGCTTCTGATATGCCACTATGGTATTATCCTTGTAAATTTATTAATCCGGGTATTCAATGGATTCACCAATTAGCATCGGTCATTGTATTATAAAGTTTGTTGTTGAGTCCATTCACACTCGGATGTGACAATTTGTTAGTTTGTTTTCAATCTGGAATGCGCACCTCTGTTTTCTGCATTGTTTAAATTAATGGGAGGGCTCTGCATTATTTGTTGAGTAGTTTGTACTTACGACTCCGTAGTTTGTTCAAGCAAGTCCCCTTCTGGAAGAACGAACAGTGTTATGGAGTTATGGACCCGTAACAGGAAACCAGACGTGAGGCCGTCAATGTCAGTTCCAAAGTCAATTATCTGACACAGCCCTATCCTTCAAAGTGCAAACTAAGTTAACCCGACCATTTAAGAGCTGATTGCCTTTTCGGGGAAACTCTTTGAAACAATTATCAGTAACTTTTTATAGGAAGAAAATAGGAGTTTGCATCTAACCCAAGTCATATTTTTTGGGCCTTTATGGAATTAGTTACAATTTTTTTAAGTTGAAATGTAGTGGTCACTAAGGTAGAAGCACCCAATTTGGACTCGAGTTGTTTTCAAACACCTATAAAACAACCTAAAGAAGACATGTAGGGACCCCAAGTGGCCATGTGGGGACCCCAAGTGAACAAGTGCGGTTCCAAGAAGTTGGAGGTTCTTGTGTTGGCCAATCATCCATGTATGATCCAAGATTAAGTATGAAATATGAAAATTTAAGTATGAAAATGAAGTCAAAAGAAGAACAAGTTCTATGTCCCCCTTTTTTGAAGTTTTGAAGAAATTCAAAAGTTTAATAATTCATGCTATCACAAGCTTTGTATATGAGAATCCAAATTACGCAATCTTTTTGTTTCTCATTCATATTATCTTCTTTAATTCCGAAAAGTCCAAGGGTCTCAAACAAAACACAAATGTGTTATAAAATATAAGTTTTATAACTTTTTTTGAATTTTGCAACAAAGTAAAAAGTATTTGTATGGTCAAAATTATAAAACTTTTTTTAGATTATCTTCAAATGAATTTTGGAGATATAACTTGGAAAATTTACTAAAAATATCATTTCTATCTTTAGCATTTGAAAATTTTTGCTTGGTCAAAATTGTAGTTTTTGTTGATTTGTGGAAAATAGCATAACATCTAGTAATGAGAATACCATTAGTTTTTCCAAATAGTAAATTTTTCAATATTATGCAAAGGACTTTGTGCTAATCCTCTTATAGTTTTTTATTGACCAAAGCAATGTTAATTTTGAATGTAAATCTTGAAAGACAATCCAAAATTTAACCCCTAAAGGACCAACATGTGTTTTTTGGCCATATAGAAATTTTGGACAGGTATGTGTGACTTGAGGTATCCATATTTGAGGCTGAAATTTTAATAGAAGGTGGGGTCAGGAATATCTTCATGTATACCAAGTTTCATGACATTTCAAAATACGAGTCAAAAATTGTGATCTAATATGTTACTTTTTTTCATAACTGGACAATTTGGGCAGATAAAAAAAAATCATTTTTTTTGGAATTTTTTTGTGAAATTGGTTCTCTATATTTATACATACTTAAATAGCTTTGAGTCCATTCCAATCAATGAGTCAAAAGTTATGAGGATTTTTGAAATGCGGGCAGTTATGGATTCTCTACTCTAAAAAGAACTTTAAAGTCGTTTATTTACTCAATTTTCAATATTTTTGGAAAAAAATAAAATCCTAGGATGTAAATTGATTATCACAACATTACAAACGTTGGGATTGGCATTTTTAGATTCCATGATTAAATTTTTAACAATTTAGTATTTTGAATCATTTTCTACTTCTTTCTACTTACTACTTTTTTCCTATATGTTGTACAATTCCAAATGATGTGAAATTTTTCAAGCATATAGACAACTTGTTTAGGAAACTGAATTCAAAGAAGCACCACCTTTATCGGCATTTTTTCATTGAAAAGTGAGCTTGCAAAGTGCAGCTGCCCGGTTTTTCGCAGGATTGAAAAAATAGTTTTCAAGACTTTCAATGTTTATATCTTATGATCCACACGGCGGAATTTTCTGAAATTTTTTCCACATGTTTTCAAAATATCATACTACAAGATCCTATGGTTACATGTGTCAAAAATTCTTTTTTTCCAAAAATTTGGTAGTTGTACTAGAAATGGCAGTTTTGGAGCGTTTTTGGTGATTACATAGTCATGAAACCATAGGGATTAAAAAAAAATGAAAACTAGTTCTTTCCTGCTCAAAAATGCTGTCCAAAGTTGGGCAACGACCAAAAAATGGTTGCTTGGGTGCTTAGGGGTTAATAATGATTTAAAGTATAAAATATTATTTTCTATTCTAACCTTCATGTTGATAAAAAAATTCAGACTATTCAAATATATTTTGTTATTGATACAAATTTATTTACATATTCTACATTGAAAAGTCACAACAATTAGATTTTTCCACCTAAAATTTTGAAAAATCATTATCTATAGAAAATGAAGTGTTTCACAAGTTGATATTATTAAAAGTTTATCAATCTACATTATTAAAGCAAGAATTACCTTGAAACTGGCAATATAAGTAGGGGATTATTGTCAAGGTGTACAAAATAAAACAACTAATTGATAAACTTCACATAGTTCTTCATTGCTCATGAAGTGCTTTAAACTTAACCCCTAAAGGACCATTGTCCCTTTGGGGGACAAATGGGAATTTGGGCAGGTATCTATAGGCTGACTTTTTGTTGTGATTTTTTGAAATTTTTTTTGAAGATAGAAAAATTGGTGAGCTTCATGGGAATATAATTTGTTTTCCAATCGATGCCTGGGAACAAAAGTTATGCCCAAATAAATTCAAAACAGGGGAGAGCGGGCAGCAAAAAAAGTTTGCAAAATTTTTAATTTTTTTTTAATTTTTAATTTTTACTAATAGATTATATTTTTGCCTATTTGGGAAGCTTTGATTCATTTCAATTGGATTTTTTTATGAAAATGTTATGGACAATCTTGTTTTTTGGACAATTAGAGCATCTTCTTGAAAAAAATAACTTGTAGGACTCTTTTTGGAATGCAATTTTTGCAATTTTTCAAAAAAAAAAGTTGTACATGGTTTAGTTTTCTTGCTAGAACGATCTCACCATTGGGATTAGTGCATTTTAATTCCATCTAAAAGATATTTAGATTTTAGATTTTCCTTCTATCTTGTACTATCTTCTACTTAACAATTTTTTTAAGAATGAAAATTAAGTTTTTTTGAATTTCTTTTTTTTCCCTAGACTCTCAACTCAATTCTCTACTATAAAGATTAAAAGCTCAAAACTTTGTAGTGCAAAAAGTTTAAGTTAAAAATGTTCAAAGTCAAAAAATCTAGTCCCGCAATGTGCTGAAAATCTTATTTTTTCACTTTGAACGTAGATATCTTGCAATATGTGCGGTCAAAAATTCTGAAATTTTTTCCACACATTTTCATACTAATCAGGTATAAGATCTAATGGTTGGATGTGCAAAAAAATAATTTTCAGATTTTCTTACTCTTTACTCTAAAAATGGCAGTTCTGAGAATTCTTTGGTAGAAAAAGGGCCTTGGTCCTTTAAAGGCTAATTAGACTTTTTTACTTATATTTACCACTTTTAACTTGAAAAATTATAACAATGAAAAACCAATACCTTAAATGAGGCTATTTGTTTGTTTTGTTTTGTTATGTTTTGTTTTGTTTTGTTATGTTTTGATTTGTTTTGTTATGTTTTGTTTTGTTTTGTTTTGTTTGTAGCGTGGACAACTTCCTGACCGTGCGTCCCCCGGCCGCGTGCTTGGTACCGTCGGAAAGCCCTCGCCGAGGAGGGGTGCACCGGCTTGGTTTCGTGGCGTTTGGAGCGGTGGTGCAAAAGTTATTGAATTTCAAAGTATTTATTGATTAAAAAATTAGAAAATTACTTTTACTTTGATTTTGGTGGCATTCTTGCTACTAGGAGTGGAACCGAGAGTTAGAAAATTGCTTTTACTTTGATTTTGGTGGCGTTCTTGCTTCTGGGAGTGGAATTGGGAGTGGAACTGGGAGTGGAATTGGGAGTGGAACTGGGAGTGGAACCGGGAGTGGAACCGGGAGTGGAACCGGGAGTGGAACCGGGAGTTAGAAAATTACTTTTGCTTTGATTTTGGTGGAATTCTTGCTTCTAGGAGTGGAACTGGGAGTGGAACCGAGTGTTAGAAAATTACTTTTCCTTTGATTTTAGTTGTGGCAATGACACAGGACACACACGCGTCCCCTGGCCGCGTGCTTGGTACCGTCAGAAAGCTCTCGCCGAAGAGGGGTGCACCGGCTTGGTTTCGTGGCGTTTGGAGCGGTGGTGCAAAAGTTATTGAATTTCAAAGTATTTATTGATTAAAAAATTAGAAAATTACTTTTACTTTAATTTTGGTGGCGTTCTTGGTACTGGGAGTGGAACCGGGAGTGGAACCGGGAGTAGAACCGGGAGTAGAATCGGAAGTAGAACCAGGAGTGAAACCGGGAGTAGATGAAAATTGGGCCAATGGCATAGGGTCACACTAGTTTTCATGAAATAAGTATAGATTTTTCAAATTCATGGATAATACAATCAAAATAAATCAAAATTACAAGATTGACACTTAAAAGATAATTAAAAGCAAAATTGAGCTCTTGAAATGATGTCTAATTATAAAGAAATAAATATTTGCCTATTCTAAAGCGCTTTGTTCATCATCCAAACAAACCTTATTAAAATCTATTTGCAAGTATTACTAAAATTGTTATTTTAGCACAACAAAAAGATGCCTTCATTAAGTGAAGGCACAATGGAATATATTATAGGAACACATTTAGATGAACAAAGTGGAGTATTCATAACTCAATTTTTGAAAGTAGTGATCTTTCCTTTTTGACAATGTTAGATTCTTCAAATTACTTTTTAGTAAATTTTTCTTGAAAGACAAGAAAAGTTTGCATCTAGACCAAGTTGTTTCATATACCAATATTGGCATTTTTTATTTGCATATCTTCTTGTGAATATACGAATCGAATTTAAAGAATTTGATTGTCCAACCAACTTGGGTTAAGAAGAAGTCAAATGCAATACCATAAACATAGTTTCTCACATACCTTTCATGTATAAAGTGTCCCTTACACAACAGGCACATACCATATGGAAAGGGCTAGATTTGCTCCCCTTTATTGAATAGATTTTATTTCTGAAAATAAAGTTCGACGTATACAAAAATTTTATTTTTTGAAAAATATTTTCCCATAATATTTGGCATCTATTTTAATAATCACGTTTTGTCAAACCTGCTCAACAACTATGCTATTGGAGTTTTAGAATACCCAAAATGAGCATTTTAGAGTGGGGAAAAATTATACCACCTCCCATGTTAACTTTGAAAATTTATAACTAATTCAATAAGAGTTCAAAAAATACAAACGAAAGTGAATTCGATGCAAATTCTTCCTGTCTTTCAACATTTGGTGTCTTTCAACATTTGGTGTCTTTCAACATTTGGTAATATAACAGCATAACATTTGGTGATTTTCAACATAACATTTGGTGATTTGGTGATTTCAACATAACACTTGGTGATGTAAAACCCCTTTGAAAATTCAGACCAGTGCAGACAAAGGATGCTTTATGAATACTCCACCTTGTGGGTATTGACCAAAGTGGCATTGGTGATGCAGATAATTAATTCATTTTTAATTTGTCCAAGTCGGGGCCCGAAATTGCCCGAGGTCGCTCTTAGAAAAACTCTTGAAGCTCACTCTTCTCACAACTTGCTTGGCTTGCAAGACTTGCAAGAGAAAAGCTGACAAGAATGGCCAATCTTCTCAACATTCTCGCATTATCACCTTGTCACTACCAGCAATCTTCGACACCAGGCGCGCAAACTTGCCGAAGCAGCTTCAATTTGGATTAATTTGGTATGGGTTTCTGACTTCCGTGCCCTGTTTTCGGAGATGGTTGGGAATTTGCGAATGTGTGATGTCATTTCGAAGTTTGAGACAGTTTATGTAATCTTAAACACGAGGTGCCCTAGACACTCCGATTTGCCGAAACAGGCTCAATTCGGGGATACTTTTGATACGTTTAGGCTTTCTTGCAACTGTGTGATGTCATGTTGTAGCGAGATTCATGTTTTTCCGAGGCATGAGAGAGAGAGTTTCAGTTTGGGTTAAGGTGCGATTGAATGCTAACAGTCACGTTTGTTGGTTTGTGAACCTCCTGTAAGTCATGTTTCTTTGATTTCGGTGCAATTTGAATTTCCTTTTTGGGTTTGTGTTTCTTCGAATTTTTGTGTGTGTGGGTTTTATTTTTTTTGTTTCCTTTTTGGTTTTAATGCGGTTTTTTGTGGTTTGAAGCTCTTGGTAAAGAATGTTGAGTTATCGGGGTTTCCGAGTGCGGAAATGAGTATATTATGCTCTGTTGATTCAACGGGCCGCAAGTGGCGAGTGCTAGAAGGAGGACGTCGCAGGCCTCAAAGGATTTGTTTTTCTCAAAATTAGTTTTTTTCAGGAGATTCGACTACAAATTTAGGGAAAACGGAATAGAAACTGTTCTACTCTCGTTTAATTCCGTTTTAAAAGTTCTTGTTCAGTACGAATTTGACCGTTATTAACGGATTCTCAAATTTCATGTCCATACTTGCAGCTCCGAAATACTTACAGATAGTCTTGGAAAACAAGTATCGAAAATATCGCGGAATGAGAATAGAATAAAATGGAAAATTATGTTTGCTTCTAACCATTATGTAGGATTTGGAGAGGTAATGTAAGCGATAATTTGAAATAAAATCTGTTCTTGCTTGGTTTAGGTATTCGATACTTTGTGAAAGAGGTGTGATTGTGATGCCGAAGCGACGATAGTCATATTCGTTAAGATGACTTTCCTCAGAACATCGAAATTGTGAAATTCTGAGTGTACAGAGCCTCTATTAACGAGGACTGTATAGATATGAGGTTCCAGACAAGCCGCTGGAAAAGTGTCAATTTCTTGAAATTCTACTAATGTAATGAATATGACGATATCAGCTTAATTTTTCTACTTTCATTCTGTTTTGCAATTTAAGTCTCGTGCTTTCTTGTGGCGGTACATTCAGTATGTGAGGATTCTGTTTTGAGTTTCATGAGTTTGTTTGGCTCTGGCAGTGAAAATCCCTTGGAAAGGATGAGTTTTTTGCCGGCCAGACTGGCGGCCTCCGAGGGAGCGTTTTTCAAGCACCACTCTAAACAAGCTGCGCTTGCTCTGAGGGAGAAGCTTATTAGCTCATCACATGCATCATCTAATTCTGAAACAATCTTGCAACCATCACAAGCTGATATCCTTCCAGAAGTTCTTCGTCACTCGCTTCCAATTGCACCAACTGCGGCAGAGCTCCAAGCTTATAGTGTTACATCCACGCCAGCACGTTCGTCACTCGCGGCGTCATTACAATCAGTGTTGAAACCGCGAACAGATACGACCGTGCGGACTGGAATCCCGTCTATTGAAGCAGTGGATCATTTGGCAAGTGTTCCACAAACCTCATTCGGTCGGAAAAAGTGAGTTCATTCAACGTATTGTCATGTTGTTGTGGGCAACAATCTATGGAGTGAAAAAATTGCCGAAGCATTCTTTATATTCATCTTTAATTTGAACAATCTTCAATTTGTGAGGGAAAGTTCTGCAGTTCAATACTGATGTTGATTTGGGGCAGGTGGATTATTGATGCCACAGATGTTGAAATGGTAGCCTCCACAGCTAATGCAAGTCGGTTTTCCAAGAATGACCAAGTGGATGAGAAGGCAGTAATGGAAGGCTTATTTTCTGGTAAGCTTATCACCTCTAATATCACTTAATTTATAAGCGCACTCACTGGTTTACCTTGAATTCTTTAGTTTCAAGTATCCAAGTAATTAAGGTGTATGAAATATTTTCACAATGCACAAATTTCTAGTAGTGTACTATTTTACCTCCAGCCCTGCCGTTCGCGTTCGAGCCAAAGACTTTTCTCGAATCGTTATTGTGACATTAGTTGAAGGTGTTATCGCGATGACATTGATAGGTCACATTGCCACTTTCTAATCATTAAAATATCATCATGCTTGGCTGAGCAGTGATGAAAGCGTTCGCAGTGGCCACGGGTTTGGTTTTTGGGGGAAGTGCTATCGCAGCATCTATAACAGCATCCCGGCATGAAATCAAATCGGTATATTGTTTTTTCCTTTTCACTTCAAGGTCTACATAGCAAATGGCTTGATATTGGATAATGGACCATAGATCCGAGTGTCTTCAGCTCAATTACTTTGTCGACTCTTTTCCTGATGTAATTTGCTACATCGCTGTTGACTTTGGATATCTATAGCTCATTAGCAAGATATTCTGATGACCTTTTGCACGATGCTTTAGGTTGTTCCTCATCTTTCTCCGCCTTCTTGTGTTGGAGCTTATGACTCCACTGTCATCTTCAGTGTAGTATTTATCGTTTTTTGTGATCCGGGTTCAAATTCTACGATCCTTTTGGAAGTATTTTGGACTTACATAAGATTTCGTTTGTCACCAGCTCGATGATTTCCGCACAAAAGGAAGAGAGTACTTCACACCACGAGTTGAGCAGATGAAGCAAAGATTCGAACCTCTGAAATCTTGGGTACCAACTCTTCTTACTATGGTTGCAGATTCCCTGCTTTGAAATTCAATCCAGAAAGTTGACGATTACAGAAAAATTGCAGATAGTTGCGGATTAGTGCAGATAATGTTGACTTGCGAATTTTTCCTTTCACAAGTGTGCTTATTCATATGACTTCTTTGTGTCATGAACAGGCAGACCAGAAAACGGAGTCCTGGAAGATAGAGGAAACTCGACGTCGTGCCATTGGATCCAATTATGCTAAGTCATTGGGCCTCCAACAAGCAGAATTTGAGAAATCGAAAGGGCTATGAATGCTTCTCGCTTGTCAACTATTAACACGGCTGAATTATGAGAGTTTCACAGTCCAACTTGACCTAAAGACGTGGATGAGAGCAAACTTGTCTCCAGGTAGTTCCTAGTGGGTCGCCGTGTAGTCTTGTGCTTGTGGCAGGAGTGCTAGTTCTTCTTTTTTGCTGGAAGATCATGGACACACGGACGAAAGGGGTGTCGATATGAACATGGCTTTGTATTATCCTAAATGAAAGAAGGGTGTTCATTTTCCTAAAATCTTGCAGGTCATCGTTACTCATGAGCGATCATTTTATATTTTTCAGTATTGTCACTGCATTATGGGCCAAAGTCTATGTATAGAGGACTTCGATCAATAGAGAGGAATGTAAAGTATTTCTTAAATGGCATTGCAAAAACGCGAATTGTGTTGGTTTTGTAAGACTGTTTGCGTGGTACTAATCCTTGAACGTATCGGATTGTGTGACGAAGGAGATTTTGCCAGACAAAAGCACCGAGTAACACATGACCAAGCAAGAAAGCAAAGGTAAAGATAGTATTTGCGTCTTTATCAAATAAACATTTGAACATACAAAGGAGAAGGAGAGTGATTTGGGGATACGTATAGAGCTGTGCAGAGATCTTTGCGTACATTAGTCAAATCAGTTGAGAACTTGGATCAAAATTTTATTACAATGTATGAATTTTTAATACTTGCAATTTTAATATGCAAAAGTTGTTGATCACTCCGAGCAATAGTAGACAATTCCATCCATTCAAGTGGCGATTCAATTCCATACACAAATAACGCTTCGCCAGATGCTAATAAGTTCAACCAAGTGAGTCATTTAGGCTTTGAAATAGGACCCCCAACAACAAACTCTTATTACACCCTTTACTATAACCAACTCTATTGCCTCCCATGTATTGTACATTTCCCATGTACTCTACACCTTCTAAACATGAGACGTGAGAGTTCCTTTTGGGTACACTTACAATCAACACTTTGAAAATACATAGTTGATTTATATAGTGTCCAAAAAATACATGCTGAGACAATATGAAATCCTCTTTCAATTGTCACTAAAACTAAACAAAAATATCAAGCTATAGTAATAAGAATCATACTTGTGCAGATGTTTTAGATGTAGCATCTTACACTGGTTTCTATGCAGACCCGACACTCTTTCTCTCTTGCCAGCCAACCAAGTTTATAAATAAGATGAGCTCCTATGGGTAAGTTAATAGGAGTCCGTCTAGGACAGTGAAGATCAGATCCCTTGCAATGCAGCTTCTCATCAATGAGTTTCGTCAATGCAACTAGGTTAATTAATCTACACCTAAGCTTACTTCAACCCCATAGGAGAACTGGACAAGCATTTCTCTAATAGACTTGAAGGCTCTATAGTGTACAACTATCAAATAGGCTCTCTGAAATTGCCAACTAGACACAAAAAAATATGAAAAACTAAAACTAAATGCAAATCCAAATGCTGCCTTTATCACTACTCTAATGGAACCATACCAAACCAAAGAAAACAAAATCATTGGCTTCACTCCAGACCATGACAAAGGAAAGGAAACATGGGTCCAATAACGCTGGATTGTGTTCCATCCATGAGGAGAGCAGTTCCTCAAGAGATTCATTCAAAGAGGTATAATTTTATACACGGGTTTGGCTCCACCTGTGTAGCAAAAAAATTTCACATCAAAACATTGAACATTGGGTTACTTTTTAACCTTGGAAGAACATGGGCCTACAACCAAGGTAGTCACCTAAATTCTCCAACTATTGGATCAATAAGTGCATTCTTTGTTTTCTATAATTAATAGTGAAGTAATTCATCAAACTCTTTTGGTCCGCAACGTCCTTATAGAATTAAGAGAGTAAATTACATATTTATTCCATTTGTGTTATTTGCTATACTAACTTCCAACCAACACTATAAGAAACCTGTATTTTTAATGACAGATTTTCTTAAGCATCCACCTGTTTTCATGTTAATAATAACGTCAAACAAAATCATTTTTGATGTTATATTTGACATTATTATTAACATGAAAACATGTGGATGTCTAGAAAAATCCATCGAGAAAAACATGGGTTTCTTATAGTGCAACATCACAAGGATTTTCGATCTCTTAAAGTGAAAATTAAGTAAAAAAGAATCTGAAATATCTATTATGCCAATATATTATTTATAGAAGGAAAAAAAAAGATAGTATTGATGAGTGTCCAAATAAGCAAAGGAACTCTACTCACATTATGAAATAGCCTATTTTTTTGATGGATCTTGTTGGAAGTAAAAAGAGTGTTCAAATGAACATGTTACTAATCAAATTTAGCAAAATTTGGTGGAATATGACCATTTTGTATGGTCACATTACTATTCTAGGCTTAATTACTTTACATAAAGAATTCTAAGTAAATTCAATTCCTAATTAAATTGTTTTACTTCTTTTCGTATGTGGAACATTACAAGTGTTACACAACTTTGTTAATGCTAAGCAAATGGTTAGTCCCTTTTTATGTGGTCTAATTTGGTTCCTAGGCTCATCCTTGGGGGGTTATTTTATCCTACTTTCAATGCAATGGTCTTGCCCTCTTATTTCCAAAAAGAAAAGAAAAAATGCTCCAAAATATCTTCTTATGCATTTTTCAAACAACATACAAATTAACTAAAAAAATTCCAGGTGCTGAAAAAAGTTGTTGTCAAAGTCAATCCTAAGCTCTCATAGTCTCAAAATTAGATTGTATCAATTTCATTCATAAAATTGGCAATATTCCACAAGCCCCCAAATGTGACATAATTTTCAACAAAGGTCTAATTTCATCACAAGCTAGGACATGTATAGATTTTGGTTTCAGATCTGTCACGCGAGGGCAAAGTAAAGGAATATTGACAACTAGAAGGAAATTTACATTACACACAATTTAGGTGAAATAATCTGCAGAGGGTGGTTTCTAGAAAGGGGTCCAAATTAGGAGCAGTTCCCTTCCAATGTGAAGTGTGTGTGTTTGCGACACGGGTGGTCCGTAGCGCTCACCTTCGTTGTCCTACCCCGACACCCCGGCGAGTCCACACAGCTTGAGCACTCCAAACGTGACCGCCATCGCCAACCCCCCGCCCACCAGCACGCGCATCGCGGCCCTGGAAGCGGGTGCACCCCCGAGTTTTGCCCCAATCGCCCCAAACAGAGCAAGCGCCAGGGAAGTGCTCGCGATCACCGCAGCCAGACGCAAGTGGAAGTCGGCGATGAAGCCTCCGGCCGCGAGCGGAATCGACGCGCCCGACGCGAACGCCACGGCCGAGGCGAGCGCGGCTTGGCCGGGGTTGGAGTAGTCGTCCATGTCGATCCCCAGCTCGTCGCGCGCGTGCGCTTTGATGGGGTCCACGGCGCTCAGCTCCTTCGCCACCTGCTTGGCTAACGAGTAGCTCAGCCCGCGGTCGACGTAGATTTGGGCGAGCTCCTCCAGCTCGCGTAACACCGCTTCCGGGCCCTTGGCATGCTCCTGCGGTGATAAATCAACTATCGTCAATAGACGCAACTCCGGTCAAATACTGCAACCCGAGTCGATCTACATATTAAAGCAAAAAAAATGAAACAGGTATAGAATGACGATTCAGGCTGCCATCCTGAAAGTGCCATAGTCATGGAATACCCCCAATTTTAACGTTAAATTCACTATTTGAACCATAACTGGACTGGATTCATGCATCCCTGGAAGGTTATGTCACTTCTCCCGTGGGTTAAAATCAGCGTTTCTCCCTTGACCTCACATGAGATTTGCAACATTTCAAGTGAGACCATATGGGAAATGCAAATCCCCTGCAATCGCACTAGACTTATATGCATCTCACCGGGATATGTATGAATTCTCCTCTCACTTCTCCCCATGTGCATAACTTTTCTGGGAATGGCCTCATCTCATGTACTTGAAGAAGTATGGAATGGCTTACGGCAGGCACTTAAGTCTTAACAACTTTGGAATTCAATAACTCTTGGCGTGCAAGTCCGATGCCAAGTCCGTGCATCCTTCCTCACTAAGTTTTGAGTGAGGTAGGATGTAAGGACTTTTGATGGTATCCCATGCCGTGCACTCCAGAATGAGAAATACTTTGAAATTCAATACCTCTTGGCCTTGCCTTGTCCAGAGCTTTCCATCGGTGCTCTTACGGGTCTCATAGACTTCTCAACGTGAAAATTAAATAAAACAAAATAATCAAACCTCTGCCCTTAAGAGTATTGATAATCAGTTGGTTTTGTTTTCAGGAAATTTTTCACACATCTTGCGCGCACATGTTTGCACTAGGTGATTTAATTTGCTGTTAGAAATGTGGAATGACAACGAATGATGAATTCCAGTGCTTTCTGAAGATGATGCACAGACTGGGCGCTGAATTCCGAGCGCTTCCAGCAGTGGCTGCGGAGTATTGATGTCTTACCACCAAGCAGCACTATCAATAGGAGACTCTGTTTTTCAATTTTGTCCGAAAATGGCAACAAAAGAATAAATGTGAGAACTTCTATCACTCAGAGAAATCCAAATAATCGATAGATCCACGCTATTTGACATGATCTGCATATTGCACTACTAACAGAGTTTCACACCTTGAGTATGGAATAGAGCCCGAAATACCACACTGAAGCTGTGAACTTCCGTAGTTGCCCAATGGAATTGAGTCTCCAGTGTGAACTTTTTGGATTTCTCTGGTGTATACTTCAATTAAAACTTTCACTCCAAGAGTTGCTTCAAACTGTGAAAATTTTCGGTAATGACCACGAGATAGTAGGCGGACACTGCATATGAAGTCGTCTGCAAACTCACAAAACGAGTCACGGAGAACATGCAATTGCAAATTGGTTGAATGAAATAAAGGCAGTGCCTAAAATAACTAAGAATGTACCTGTCGCTCTTTCTCCACATCGGCTTTCTCCGCATCCCGCTGCGAGTACACAGACACGAACTCCCCAATGGCCATACTACACGCGCCCGCCACCAGCCCCGCCAGCCCTCCCACCACCATCGTCTTCACGTTGTTCTGATCCACAGCGCCCACGCCCAACATGAGCGACGCGATCGACACCAGACCGTCGTTCGCGCCCAGCACCAACGCGCGCAGCCACGGCGCCCGATGCGAGTAGTGCTTGTGCTCGCACTTCCCCAGCCCCGCCGCATCCGCCGGCCCATCTTCTTCATTCCCCGATTCCACGTCCACTGGGTGCACCGCCGGAGGTCCCCCACAAACAAAAGCCGACTCCCTCTTCGCTGCGCAAGGGCAAACACAGCCTTGTCGTTGTAACCGACGCCCGGGCGTCGCAACTGCTGGGCTCCCAGTCCTGCCATCCCCACCAGCATCCCCACCATGAGCATCACCACGGGGGCCGCCGCGAGCATCGCCTCCTGGTAGAGGTGAGAGCACTTCGAACCAGCAGAGAATTATGCTTTCCAGCTTCTCCAGAGCGCTGATGAAGACTGATCTCTCGCTGGTCATGGCGGCCGGGTTGCAATTGCTCGCGTTTGCAGATGGCCTAGCTGCAGGTGGGGCGACTTGAAACGGCTGGGTTGCGAAGCAAGAAGGTGGAGGGCATCGGACATACAAAACTCCAGCTAGCTACAGAGCTGGGCTTGGCATGGTGATCACGTACAGAAAACAGAGGATTTATGACTGACGTTGCGAGGACGGCTCGTCTATGTGCTGCAACACAAGGGGAATGCGTCCACCCCTCTGGAAAGAATGGCAGGGAAGGATCGAATGCTACTTCCAAAGAGGCCCGGAAGCTTGTAATACTGTTACCAACAGCAATACTGACTGGAAGATAAACTCAGAAATTAGTCCCTATTACGTCTCAATCCAACCCAAACCCTTTTCTGAATTTTTGCTTATGGAATACATTACTCGCTCCAATTTCATCAAATTGATTAAAAAACAAGGTTGGCTTGTGAAGATTAAAGCATTCCTCTGATGCATAAGAGGTTGTTATTTTGCACCAGAAATTCAACCCAAATAACCCTCCAAAATAACACAAAAAATCACTCCAATTTCACCAAATTACTTCTCTTGTAAAAACGAAAGCAGTCCATTGCATATGTGAAAGGCAATTGGCACTAAAAATCTCCCCCAAAGCACTAAAAAGTACACTTTGGGATCAATTATCAGCAATGCAACGTCAAGAAAAAATCAGAGTCGAGATCGTGCGCAGCACGCGCCCTGTTTGACGTGGCGCCCTTCCAGACCTCGAAGGCGTGTGCTGCTGTGGTTGAATCTGGCCGTTGGATAGAAGATGTGGGCATCGGACGGTGAGGATGTGTGGGTGCTGGGTCAGGTGGCGTGTGGCGTCCACGCTCTTCCGCAGTAAAGCCGCGCACAAAGCCATTCGCATATTCGACGCCCCTTGGCAAGTTGTTTGAGGGTGGATCTGGATTTGGAGGTAAGCACGGGTGCGGTCATTCCTGACGGAGGCTTCACACAAAGCTTGGCTCCTGACGATTCGTGGGAGATGAGGATGCCAACTTTGCTTACGGGGCATTGGAAGTGTCTCCACGTCACGTCGCGGATGACTTGCGTGTGGAGGAGAAGGAGGTTTTGGGGCATCAAGCTATGGTTAATTATGGGTTGTGCACCTAGGAATGTCGGCCCTTGTTGCAATTGGAACTCAACAAGGTCATTGAAGAGGACGAAAAAGGGTCTGCTAAATGGCTTTCAGCGGAATTGTAGAATAACTCAAAAAAAAATGCACCTCTCAGGTATTTCACTAGTGGTCACGGAGTCCTTTAGAAACAACATGAGATTTAGTACTATAGAATATATTTTGAATGTTGGAGCTAATAATTTATAAAATATTCAAGTTGCTACAGCATCACCGCTTTGAAATGTACTCTTTGAATTCTTTAAAGTGTACTCTCTTTGTACTATTTGTACTCTTTGAAGTGTACTCATTTGTACTCTTTGAAATATACACTTTGTATTACAACTACTATAATAATTTATATTGTAATGATCCATAATACATAATTTATAAATCTACGTGAGGGATAGTTTAAAAAAAAAGGAGGAACTTATATGAATCTGAGCTTGCATTTTCCATATTTAAATAGAAAAATAATTAACAACATTTCATTTTGGGTTGTAGTCACAGGCTTTTTTCCAGACAGGAGCTATCGTTGTACTATACTTTGAACCCTCAACTTTGAAACCAATCTATTTCTTGGCACATTTATAAGATTTTGGAGCCCTAAATCATTGCATTTGTAAATGCGTGTTAGGTTTGGCAATCTATACTTCTTATAAGCTTTTCAATTTTTGTGGTTTTCTCTCCCATTGTATATGTATGATTCTGATTCATTTGTATAATTCATTTTTATAGATTTGCTTGGTATAAGATGTCTATATATAGGCTATTTATGTGGATTGTATTAAACAATATTTAGAATGTGCATGTTGTACTGATCAATTCTAAAAATGCGTATAAATTTTGGAATTGCAATGGGAACATGTTTAAATGCCTCAAATTTCAATTTTAACTACCATAGGGTGTAGGAAAATGAGCAAAAAGTAGAAGTAGGAAAAAAAATAGGGACATATCTATTGTGAAATATTAGCTATATATATATTCCATTATACAAAAAATTGACTCACATATATATGGATTACAAAGTAGGTGAAGTACCCGAGATGCACCTATTCATCCTAGAATTTGGTAATATTTAGATGACTACCTTCAATTGGTGATAGGGTCACGACCTTCCGGTATTATACAAGAAATTATTGAAAATTTGGATGAAAGATTGTTGTGCATTTCTTTAGCAAATAGTGAAAACAAGGTGGTGAAGTAGAAGTTGCAAACATTGGCTAGGAAATGAAGAGATAATGATTCACTTTTAAAGATCATCAAAAGAAAAGCGCACCAATATTCAATGACAATATGGCTCTAATTTAGCTTGGAAATCAAGCACATCACATGTTGAAATGAAGACCATGAGTTTACAAAATGGTGGATTTAGAAAATGATACATGGTCAATGACAACTCTCATTGACGTCCTCTATTGACATAGGCCACTCTTAACCCCTAAAGGACCAACATGCATTTTTTGGCCATATAGAATTTTTAGGTAGGTACATACGACTAGAGATTTCCATATTTTTGGCTGAACTTTTAATAGAAAGTGGGTCGAGGAATATCTTTCATATCACCAAATTTTATGACATTTGGAAATACAAATCAAAAGTTATGGCCTAATATGTTACTTTTTTTTGTAGCTGGGTAGTCCAAGGAGATTAAAAAAAATCACTTTTTTCGAAACAAAACTTTGAAACTAGTTTTCTAGAGTTATATATAAGTAAAAAGCTTTGAATCATTCCATTTTGATCAATGAGTCAAAAGTTATGAAGATTTTTAGTTATGGATGCTCTACTCTAAAATAAAATTTGAAGTCCTTTATCTTACTCCATTTTCAATATTTTTTGAAAAAAATAAAATCCTAGGATGTAGATTATTTATTACAATATTGCCACCATTGGGATTAGTATTTTTCAATTCAAAAATTAAATTCTTGACAATTTTTTATTTTGAATCATTCTCTACTACTATCTACTTACTATTTTTTTCCTATATGTTGGATAGTTCCAAATGAAGTGAAAATTTTCAAGCATGTAGCCAACTTGTCTAGGAAAAAGAATCCAAAGAAGCACCATCATTTTGGACATTTTATCATTGAAAAGTGAGCTTGTGAAGTGCTACTGCCCTGCTTTTTGCAGGGCCAAAAAATGGTTTTAGTGAATTTGAATGCTTCCATCTTGCAATCGACGCGGTGGAAATTCCTAAAATTTTTACCATATGTTTTCAAGTCACCATACTACAAGATCCTACGGTTAAATATGTCAAAACTTATTTTTTTCAAAAATTGGATACTTGTACTAAAAATGGCAGTTTTTGAGCATTTTGGGGGAGAACATAGTCATGGAACTTTAGGGGTTAAATCAAACACATTGTATATTGCAAAGAATACAATGATTACACAATATGGTGGATTTGTAGTATGGCACAGTCATGTTCCATGGCATCTTGCCAATAATTTCCTATATTGATCCATTACCATGCCTCCCTCACTAAGCATGCTTACATTTTAGGTATTGTCTTCCTTAAAAATTATTCTAATCACACCACATTCATCCAAAATTCATCCAAGTAGGCTCTCACTAATTGAATTACCTTGAGTAGTGAATTTTTCACTCCCAAGAGCAGTCTGTAGCAGTATTGGCATTTCTGTACATATGTTCACCTTTTAAAGATCACTCATCACAATAGAGGATGCATCTAATCTGGGTTTTAACATATGAATTTGTTCTTCAGAATCTCATTTCTTTCATGCCAAAACAGGCAATATAAAATTAAGTAAACAACAAATCCTCGCTCGCTCTCAGACAGGTTTTCACAATGGTCTCATTTCTTTCTTGCCAAAATGGGCACTCCAAACTGAAGTAGACGACAAATTCTCGCTTGTTCTTGGATAGTTTTTTTCAAATCCCGTTTCGAAATCCCTTGTCTGCAGGAACTGACTCTGGCATCATGATGGTCCCTTTTCTGATATTAGTCGTGTAACCTAATGCAACCATGCTAATCAGCAGCCTTGCCACATGCAAAACTCATGTTTTACACACAAGTTCCTGACTTTCTAAGCTAATATATTGATCCCGGCTTTCAGTTGTTCCGTAACCCATTTTGCATCCGATCTGTAGTGTGCTGGAGGACGCTTTTCTTGTGATGCAGTTGTCTTCTTAGCTTCAGTAACATGTGTAATCCTGATGGGGTTGGAAGTGTGTGATGAGAAGAAGAGCAAGGATGGAATGAGATACAATCGTGATGAAGTCGACCAATTGTAGATTTTCTCGTGGGTCATTTCCTTGATTTTTGCACACCATGTTTCTAGTAGTGTATCCATGTGATGTAAGATCACAAACAAAGCAAGCGTTTTGGAGCAATGTTTTTGTTGGGTAATTTAATGCCCAGTTGCCTCCAAAAAAAAGTGGGCAGCTTCAAGCTCATAGCTAGAAATCAAAGAGGATTAATGTGTTTAAAAATGCCAGACTGTAATTATGGCCTTGCACTCCACTGCCACAATGTTTCCAAAACCTCATTTCATCCATTGTGTAGAGCCAATGCATTCAAAAATTACATACCCAATGTAAGAGTATGTCTTAATATCAAAATATCAAAAAAATACTTTCAATTGTATGTTATTATTTCACATGTGCTTTAATTGCTAAAAACTAATCACCTACTCTTGAAGAGTAAAGGCCAATAGCCACACGTGAACCCAATTCCTTCACTTTTCATGTAGCTTACCTTGATGACTTATCAAGACAATTATAGAAAAGGTGGGTCCGTTATTTATATGTGTTCACTCCTCAAGGCCACTTTAAAACATTACTCTCTCAAGATTTTCTAAATCCAAGAGTTTTTCAAGGAAGAAGGTAAAAGAGGGAGAAACATGAATTATTAAAGTGCAAACAAAATTCTATGCTCTTTCCATTCCTTATTTTTTTTGAAGATCTTTTAGGTGGATGACTTGTAAGGACAAATTTTCATATGCTTGTGAATGCCCTTTTCCATGCAAAAATGCGTTTTGAATCTATGCATGTAAGCACTTCAAGTAGTGTAAGATTTAATTAAATTAGTTCATCATCTTTTTTTATGATTTCTTGTTCTCCAACTGCTATCGCTACTCTTGGTTTTTTCCTATATACATATCATATATAAGTATATGCTGTCCGTATCAAGATCAACGGCAAAGAAGGATGTTTTGTTTTTGTTTTTCAAAATCAATCAATGGCTACTAATTTGGAGGGGAGGATGGAGGGGGGCTAATTAATTGACCAAGGGTGTTTCTCTCTTTTCAGTGGATAGTCAATCTGGAGTTTGCTAAATAATGTTATGGATAGTTACAAATGGTGGAGAGAAAAGTGTTTTGTATTCCATAGAAGAATATCTTTTATTAACAGTCATATAGACACTCAAAATTTGGTACTTAACAATACTTTCTTATTGAGAATGATCAATTGTTGTTAATAAACTGATCAAATTTTGATATCCCAATACAATAAGGTAGAACCACCCATTCCCGATTAGGGACCTAATTGTGACCATTTCTAGAGACGGTATTCTTTTTAGAATTGAAATGTTCTTACACCATAGATAGCTTATTGTTTTGGTCAACAAACAACAAGCTATCTATGATGTACCTACATTTAAGTTCTAAAATGAGTACCATCTTTAGAATTGGTCGCAATTAGGGCCTTGACTGGAAATGGGTGGTTCTATCTTAGAACCTCTCTAAGTTGATTGGTCTTGGACCAGTCTGTCAAGATCTTTTATAGAGGTTTATTTGCTTATGGAGGGTCATTTTCAGTCATAACCTTTGTTATGTAGACAAGTCTGAGACGGGTCTGTTAAGATCTTTTATGGAGGTTTATGAACTTATTGAGGATTGACTTAGGGAGGTTTTACTATATTCTAGTTGGTAAATGAGTATGGATTCAAAGGCACCAAAAAGATGCATTTGATCTTCAAATGCCTTATGTGTAAGATAGGAAGGATCCAAGTTGTATTGGTATATGTTCTTTTCAAGAAACATATAAACTTGGAGTAGACTACTAAGTATAGGAATGAATGGAAATTTTTAGAAACTTTGACCGGCACAGATTGATGGATTGATTGCATATGAAGTTAAAAGAAAAAAAATTTCACTAGAAAAAATGTGGATTCTCTATAGGGTTGTTTGATAGCTGGTCTAGAGTCAAACGGCCTTGTAAAGAGCCCAAATTTTTCTCTAATGTTTTGACCATGCGTGGTTGGATCAATACATTTTTGCATTATATATGGATTTTTTTTATAGTTTCATCCTATATGATGTTAGTTACATACCTCAAATTTTTAACTAAGGTAGAAGAGGAGATTTGCATGTGCTATTTGCATTGCCCAAAAAACTTCAGGAAGTATAACTTTAGATTACTACATCCGATTGGAAAAATAATTATATTTCCAATAACTAAAGCAATTCACGTCAACACCTTGTATCAAAATTTCAAAAGATTTGTTTAAAATTGACTTTGTAGAAACCTAATAGAGTTTTCAATTGGTCATTCAATGACCACTTGTCTGAATGGTCTTGTAGGTTAAGAGGATGTATACCATATGTATTAAGTAAATCAATTGTATAGTATTTACCATATGATTTCATACAACTTTGAACCCCAATTGAATAGCATGCTGAACCATGAACCTTAATTTAAGTTGCATTGCATTAGAGGAGTTTCGGGCCTCTAAGAGACTGCAAGTTCCTGGACTGTGGGAACTCTGTAGGAATGCTGGGACATTGCCAAATGGTCAAGTTGACGTGGCCAAGCAACCACCACGTCATATTTAAAAAATAAATAAAATTTAGTATTCTTTTAACATTTTAATAATAATTTTTTTTTTTTAATATTTTTTTTTCTGACAGCAATGCGCTGTTCCTAGCATTAGGAACAACCTTGAAACGGTCTTCCGGAGGCTTAGATCTCCTCTAATGGTCTTCACAGTCTATAAGTGGCATATGCAAAGATCTAATTGTAGGTTAAAGCCCACATTTAATAGTGTGCCATATAATAGTAATACATTGCATTGCCACTTGTGTCGGACAAAACGACTATAAAGAAAGTAAATCCTACAAATGCATCTAAGAATAGAAAGTTTTTAAGCATGAAGATCCAGGACCCTAAATCCTTCCCATACACCCTAAATCCTAAGACTCCAACTGCATGTGACACGTGAAGAGCTATATATAGAACAAGATTTTAAATTGGCTATGCTAAATGAGTTATTTGGAGCAAGACACGTGTACTAATGTTGATAGCAATGTTTTTAATGTTGCATTCTCCACTGCAAGACGTTAAATCATGTTCAATGAAGTGGGCCCCACACTATAGGGATAGCGGAACCTTGTCAAAATCGTGGGTCCTAGGGCATAGCTACAGGACTGTGCCCTTGATGGGACTACAACATAAGAGGGGATTTTAGGGTGTTGGGAGACTGCGAGTTCCTCTGTGTTCCCAGACTGCGGGAACGCAATTGCAGCAGCTGGCCGAGGTGGCACACTGACTGCTACATCATTTTTGAAAAAAAAATTATTTTTTGCTTAAAATGATATTTTGGTAAAAAAAATTATTTTTTTATTTTTTTATTTTTTTTGAAAAAATTCATTCTGACAGGCCCGTACCGCCGTTCATTGGATTTGGGTAGAATGGAGACCGGGCCTGAAAAGGTCTTCCAAGGCCCCTAAAATCCCTCATATGATTTGTTTCTCCCATGGAACTGCAAGACTATAGTACAATACATTATTCTACAACTCTTGCACAAAACGGACATGATAGTGATTTTAGGCTTTAGGGCTACGGATTAGGGTTTAGGGCAACAGATTAGTGTTTAGGATTTTTTCTTGACGTCTTGCATGGTTTTTTTAGTTTCACAACATATTCTATATGGATTGTTTTACCCATATAAAGAACTTGTCTTCTTAATTCTAAATATGAATCATAAATGGTTTTTGAAGAAAAGTGAGAAGACTTTCAAAATGGCAATTGCGTATGTCTTATAAAAACTTTGAAATTTTTTGTCTCAATTGCGCCACAAATGTTGTTTTAGTAGAATTTGAAAAAGTTGTTTGGACGTTGTCCTTCTCTACAAGACATTAAATTGCCATTTTGAAAGTCTTCTCACTTTTCTTCAAAAACATTTATAATTTGCATTTAGGATTGAAAAGACAAGTTTTTTATATACATGAGGGGTGGTAGGAGGTAATACAATCCATATGGGATATATTATTAAACTCAACCATACAAAACATAAAAAAAAAAAACCTTAATCCTAATCCGCCACCCTAGATCCTAAAATCACCGCCTAAAATCCTAAAATTGTCGTCTTGTCCATTCAATGTAGGATCCACTATTAAAAAATCATGACCAAATCAACAAAAAAATCAACAGATTTTTGTTGTTTGGAGTAGTAGAATGACTATTTTTGTTGATTTTTGAACTTTCTGCAAAAATCAATAGAATTGTATTAATCCTTTTGTTGATTTGAGTAGTGCAATGAGTACTACTAGGAAATCAAGACCAAACTTTTGTTTATATACTTTAATTCAACAAGATTGTATTAAAGTATATTCAACAAAAGGGTTCTTGATTCAAAAAGAATCTTTTTGAATTAAAAGATTCCAAAAGATTCCAAAAGATTTGCAAGATTTCACAAGATTCAAAAAAATTCAAAAAGATTCAAAAAGAATTTTACAAAGATTCTTGATTCCCTAAATCCAATGGAATTCTATGTTTATTCTAGATTTTTTTTATTTGACTTAATTATTCACACTTCAATGTTTTTTTAAGTCAACAGAGTTTGGGGGTCATTTTGGCATGGTAGATCACCTTTTGTCAAAACACTTTCAACTAAGAAAAGTTAATAAGTTAACAAGTTAACTTTCATCTCCAAAAAACTATTTTACATTTGAAGCATCCAATCAAAAGTTATAAGCAAGTTCATAGAGGGATTGGAAGGGACATTATTTTGACATTTTCAAACATCTTCTCTGAATTTTGTCCATAACTTTTAATTGGAGGCTCCAAATCTCAAAAACAAATTTGGAGATGAAATTTAACTTGATTGTCAAACTTCTCTAAGTTCAAAGTTTTTTGAAAAAAGTTGTTCTACTATGTCTAAATGGCCTCTAAAGTCTGCTGATTTTACAATTACAAGAACAAAATATATAAAATTCCACAACCTTTATTTACACGTTTAATAATGCATGGTCTAAGGTAAAATACCCTATTGTGGTCAAATGGTCCATGATGGACACCTAATGACCCCATGTATTTTTTCAAATCACAGTCAATGCCTTACATGGTAGATATGGAGTAATTAGTGACCTCAATAGGTACTCCAACTTTTTCAGTGTAAAATTCTTTGTAAAAATTGATTTTCAAGAGCATCCCCACTGTGGCACAGTGAGGCTGGCCGGAGTGCCTTTGGCTGGTCCCGAGAGCTAAATCCTCCCCCAGTGTATCCTTGCCGACACACATTTTGTGACCGGCCGTAGGCAAATTCTTTCTTTTCTCCATAGCTTGCGGTGCACGGTGAGATTTGCAAAAGGGCTTGGGGTTGACGGTCTTGGTGTTACTTTTCCAAAATCCAGTTGGCAGAGCTATTCACAGCGGGTTGTCATTGTAATAAGTTGCATATGTAATTTTATAAATACTGTCCAGATTTTTTGGGCAGCAAATATATATATATATATATATATATATATATATATATATATATATATATATAAACAATTTTTAGTTGAATTTGGTTCTAAACAATCCCCTGTAAATGACTAAAAAATCAACAGTTTGTAACTGAATTTTAGTTGTTTCGGTCACGACACTTCTAGTAGTGACTCGTAAAACAATGAGACTATAGTACAATCTTGAAACTTTGTGGGAGGCACTATCCTGTAGTTCCGAGGGGGGCGTAGTCCTACAATTGTATCCCAGGACCCGCAATCTCGACCAGGTCCTGCTATCTTGACAATGTGGGGTCCACTTTAGTGAGCACAATTTAACTCCTAAAGGACCAAACACCATTTTTTGACAACATAGTGGTTTCGGGCAGCTCACTACAAACAAGCTTTTTATTATTTCAATGAAATTTTCAAACCAGATGTGCCCGAAGAGTAGCTTTAAGGCCCAACAATTTTCATGATTTTTGGCTATATGATTAAAAAGTTATTGCATAATATGTAACTTTTGTAGGTCGGCGAGCAGCCCGAGCAATTCAATTTTTTTTTTTAAATCACTTTTTGAGAAAATGAAAATTTGAAATTGGTTATTTAGATTTATATACACACGGGAAGCTTTGAATCATTCCATTTTGATTAATGAGAAGAAAATTATGAAGATTCTTAGTTTGAGGGTAGTTATGGAATCTCTACTCTAAAATAAACTTTGAAGTCCTTTATTTAATTCAATTTCAATAGTTTTGAAAAAAAATAAGAACCTTAATTGTAGATTGTTTATTACAACATTACAATCATTATGATTGGCAATTTTCAATTCCATATCTAAATTCTTAACAATTTTGTTTTTTGAATCATTCTCTACTTGTTTCTACTTACTATTTTTTTTCCTGTATGTTGTGCAATTCCAAATGATCTGAAAATTTTCAGGCATGTGGCCAACTTACCGTGAAGAATGAATAACCAAAGAGTAACCACCATTTTGGACAATTTTTCATACAAATGTGACCTTGTAATGTGCAGCTGCCCGGATTTTCAAAGGGACAAAAAAAGGATTTTTGTGAATTCAAATGTTAATATCTTGCAATCGACATGGTGGAAATTTTTGAAATTTTTACCACAACCTTTCAAACTAGTGCAATACAGGATGCTACGGTTACATTTTTCCCAAAAGGGATTTTTTCCTAGATTTTGGTAATTGTATTAGAAATGGCAGTTTTGGAGCGGTTTTGGTGAAAATATAGTCTCTGACCTTTAGGGATTAACGTTTAGCTCCTCCACTGACATGCAGTACACAAAATAGGTTGCCCCACACTAATTTCTTGACAAAATTACACTATAGAAATATTCACTGCTTTTGTACAATGACGCATTCAATTCAGAGCCATGGGTATGGCATAGATTTGTGCACCAGTTCAAGGCTTGATCCAAAGAGTAGCATGTGCTTCCATGTGGAACAAGCATTGATCCATGAGATAATTTATCTCAAGTAAAGCAACCTTATTGACAAGGCAACCTAATTTCACTATTTTGTGTAGTGATGATCCGTAGCTAACAAGAATGTGGTTCAGTTTCTTGTGGAATGTGATCCTCTCTCAAAGTTATGCTATCGACATCAACTGCAGTTTGATGCATTTGTTCAAGTATTGCACGAACGGTGGAATGTCCAACCTATGTAAGCAAGTGAAATCCATCAAATCTGTTGAGAAATGGACTCATTTTCACTCACACTGCCGCAGGGGCAGATGCTCAAAATTAAAATTTCAATCTCTTACAGTGCAGCCACCATCCCCACTACGCTCAAAGAGCAGCATATGTATATATCTCTATGCAAGATTACTCTGCAATCTTTCTCTTGGATCCCTTACTTTGGACCACCTATACCTAATCACTTAAGCAACTATGACAGAGATGGTGAGCAGTGAGATTTTCCTTGTGTAGGGAGATAGAAAATACTGCGATTGCAAACTTTTCAGAATCTTTTTTGCAAAACTGAAATTTTTGTGAATTTGGGGAGCCAAAAAGTGTTCCAAACCAATTTCCAATCTCTAAAGTCTTCCAATTCCGATCACTCAAGACCTAGCTTTCTACTATCTACTTTCTTGTTACTTTGCATGCTTTAGGACATGTGTCATGATCTTACTAGTTCCAACCTTTAAAAAGAGTAAAAAACACATTACAAGCCTTTATTGGAAATAGGGGCACTAACGTTTGGTCACCGGAACTGGGTGGTCTAACCTTAACCCCTAAAGGACCATTGTCCTTTCGGGGGACAAATGGGTTTTTGGGCAAGTACCTATGGGTTGAAATTTTGTTGTGATTTTTTGAAACTTTTTTTGGAGGTGAAAAAACTGATAATCTTTGTGTGAATATAATTTTTTTCACGATCAGTGCCCGGGAACAAAAGTTATGACCGAATAAGCTTGAAAGAGGGGACGAGGGGCAGTCCGTGGAGCCAAAAAAAAATGGACAAAAATTTGAATTTTTTTTAATATTTTTGTTCTCATAAATTATATTTTTGTCTATCTAGAAAGCTTTGATTCATTTCATTTGGATTTGTTATGAGAAAGTTATGAACATTCTTTTTTTGTCGGGCAGTTAGAGCATCTTCTTGAAAAAAATAACTTGTAGGATTCATTTCTGAATGCAATTTTTCAAATTTTGTGTACAATGTGTACAAGGTGGAATGTCCAACCTGTGTAAGCAAGTGAAGTCTTTTGAATCTGTTGAGAAACGGACTCATTTTTGCTCACAATGCTGCAACACTAGAGGCTCAGAATTAAAATTTCAATCTCTACAGTACAGCCACCATCCCCACTACGCTCAAGGAGCAGCATATGTACATTCTCTATGCAGGATTACTCCGCGATCTTTCTCTTGGATCCCTTACTATGGAGTAGTCAATCAGCTCTCTTTCCTTAGCCACCTTAACCCCTAGATGCCCAAGGCACCTAAATCTGGTGTTTGCAAAACTTTGAAGTTAAATAAAACCTAACCAAGTTGCAATTTTTAGTAGTTTATATTTTTAGAAATTTTTTCATGAAGTCTAATTTCAGCATCAAAAATCTAATCTTGAAAATAAATGATAGTGATTTTTCTATTCAAGTTCTTGTACAAGGGTACCCATTGCAATCTTGACTTCCCGTAGTGTTGAGAGCTCTTAGAAATGAGCCTCAAATACACTAGATCATGGAGAAAAAATCACATTCAAAATTCATTTAAAAAAATTGTAGAGTAGATTTTAAGAAGCCATAAATTGATTGGGGTTATACATGTTAGATCCTTTAACCTCATATTTTTTTGGTCACCAACTTTTTGGCTTGTGCAAAGAAGATTGAAAGATTTTTGCAATTTTAGCACCCTCATGGTCAAACATTATAATCTTTCACTTCATAAGTGATATTATTGTGTTTTCTTTTCCTCTGAGATCTCTAACATGTCTAGTTCAAATTTGTATAGTTACAATTAAAAAAAAATTGATACTACATATCAAAATGTTGGCATTTTGTTCAATTTAAAGCAAATTCCAGGAAGCCCCAAACAGGCCTTGGGCATTTAGGGGTTAATGCTTTGCCTTCACTCTCCTCTGTTGCCCTAAAGCTTGGAGTAAGGCAGGAGTTCCTAAAGTAGCTCATGCTCTAAAACTAAAAGCTTTTTCTAAAGTACAGGTATATGGTGGTACATATTCTTCAAGGTACCAATTGTATTTTTCAATGCACCAACAAATGAACATATGAATAGAGGATGAACAATTTTAGTGCCGTATGTAATTCCAACTTCAAAATTCACAACTAATTCCACGGAGGTCTAAAAAATATGAAACAACTTGGGTTAGATGCCATCTCCATTTTTTCTCACAAATGAAACTCGGAAAGAATTAGAAAAGCCACAACTACTATGACGCAAAAGCTTTTGACATTGGCAAAATGTCAACCGAAAAAAGAAAATTTTAGCACACTTATTTCAAAAATCATTTGTCATGGTAGCCTTCTCTTATGTATGGAAAGTTAGAAATGTAGCCACTTACTACAGAACTCAAAACTCCATTGCCAATTCAATTGCAGGATGAGCTTCTCACTTTGCCCTCAGCTGGTGCGTTTGCACCATCGTTGCAAGTGCAGCGGATCGGATTCCAAGCGGATTCCAAGCGCGGGTGCTACGCAGCAGTCATTTCGTCCTTCTGGTCATCTCGCTCTCTTCGCGGACCTGTGGTCAGCTCCAATTCTGGGCTTTGTTTTGAGCTTCATATCTTGTTTTTCCACCCCTGAGAAAGTTTCTTCTTGATTTCCTTTGGATTTGTGTATTTTCTTTGAGTTCTGAGTGCAATCAAGAGAAGAGTGTTCAAGTTTTAGAACATCTTAGTTCCGGGGAGTGTCTATCTAGACTTAGTGTATCACTTTTGCAAGGCAACTAATCTTATGAAAGTGCTCAGTTCAAAATCAACTTAACATCATGAATCATGCGTTGCCTGTGGGAAGATCAGACTCGACATAAATTCAGTTATTTTTTTTAAAGAAGTGCTTCATGGCATCTTGTGATTGGAGTAAGGTGATGCAGGTCTCACTCTAAGTGAGCATAAGAAAATTTGATGCGGAAATTAAATTTTTGACACCATCAAACCTTCATGTATGGTACTAGCTTAACTAATGTTTGCAAAATATCTTACATAAGTGAAGGCGATCATTTCAGATAGACTTAGACCTTTTCTTTACTTTTATTTTGATTCATCAATTCAAGTGAAGTATTAGTCATACTACAAGTTTTAAAAATAAACTAGGATCTCCCTTTTTCCTATTTGTTCCCATAGAACCAAGTTGGAGATAAGGATTTAGGAATACTCTCATAAGATTTGTTGTCATGCAAAAGTGACACATCAAGTGTCAAGGACATAAGTAAAAGTCACTAGATTAAAAGTAGAACTTCCAAGATTAAGAATTGAAGTTATGTAGTTATAAATAAAGAAGTATCTTCAGTCTTGCTTTTATGTTCTAATTTCTTGTTTTTTATATATACTAGTGTGCCCTGTGTTGTTGCCACAACCAAAATCATAGTAAAAACTTTGAAATTCAATATCTTTTACACCATCATTCCAAACGCCATGAAACAAAGCCCATCCATCCATCCTCGCCAAGAGCTTTCCAACAGTACCAAGCACGTGTCCAAAATCAAAGTAAAAATAATTTTCTAATTTTTGAATCCAAAAATACTTCGAAATTCAATAACTTCAGCACCGTAGTTCCAAATGCCACAAATCCAAGCCCATGCACCCCTCCTTGCCGAGAACTTTCTGACGATATGAAGCACATGGCTGGGGTACTCATGGTCCGAGAGATCTCAACATAACAAAACAAACAAATTCGGTCTCTAAATATAGGCAAAAAAACCATGCTAACTTTATATATACACACACACACACACATATATATATATATATATATATATATATATATATATATATATATATATATATATATATTCATTCATTCTAGCTTCTTGCTTTTGAGATATTTTATGCTCTTGTTCTTGTTTACGGTGTTCGTAATACTAAGTTTATCTTCATTACAAACATTTTAAAATTGTTGAGCTATAGATTAATGCAACTTCTAAGGTGCATTGCTGATTCATCACTCAAGTTTTATACCGCAGGTAAGTGTTTGATTGTCTTTTGGCAAATTTTTCTTTCTTTTTAGTTTACAAAGTAATAAATAAATTAGAATCCACGTCCTTTTTTATTTGATGTTAAAGTCAACCAACAATAGGATTTGTGATGTTTCAGGCAAATCTAGGTTGAAGATTCTAGCCATGGACTTGGAGCCCAGTCTTTGGGGAACTTTGCCCAAGGAGCTCTTACACCTTGTATTTGCTCGTCTTTCTGTATCTGGAATTGGTCAGCTTCAAGTTCTTTCTAAGGAATGGAAAGGAAACATTGATTGCAAAGACTCAGAGTTTCACCAGGTTTTGGATGCAACAACTCCTCTCAAAATGTTTGCTCTCCTATCTTTGGAAGTTCATGGTGCAATATCGTATACTGGTAACATCTATGATTTGCAAGCAGCTAAATGGCATGTTTCTAAAATTGATGCACTATTTGAAAGGGTTGCAACCTTTTATGGAGCTGATGGGGGGCTAGTGTGCTATGTTTTGCAAAAGGGATGGTCCCTTAACAAGCCTATGAATTTTATTGTGATGAATCCTTTATCAAAACAGAAGACACAACTCCCTCCGTTGTTGAGTATGGGGCCTGGAAAAGAACAACCTCTATTATGGATAGTGAAACTCACTATGGATAGGACAACCAAGGAGTATAAAGTTTTTGTTGTGGGCTCACACTTAGAATTTGGACGCAAAAGTTTCTTTGCTCAAGTCTATAACTCCCGCATCAAGGAGTGGATGATCGTAGAAGCAACACAAGATCACATCATTGGGCGAGATTGTTTCATTATCAAAAGTAATTTTTCATTTTTCAATATCCTCCACGTGTACAATTGTGCAAATAGAACACTGCAAAATTTCTATGAAATCGATATTGCACCAAGCCTCAAGATTGAACAAGGTTGTTATGAGCTCATTGAAGACCACCTTTTTGTGTTGCACAAAGAGGCATCTTCAGGCCCGGCAAATCTAAGGGAACATGGTGCAAATATGCTACAAAAGTATTATATATCCGAGTTTCATCTCCCAAAGAATTCAACTGCTTGGGTGAAATTGGGAATGTGGAGCTGTGTTTCTTGCAAGTGCTTTTGTGACACACCACACGACATTCTCAATTTGAGACTTTTGGGTTGCAATGGGTTTTTACTAGTATATGGTGCTTGTTCTAAGTGTGCTTGGCTATATAATTTGTCAAGTTGTGAGTGGCACAACATTCCAACCTCTAGAAAGCGTTTATATATCAATACAATGTGGAAGATTAGTTGGAATGCTATTGCTTAGGGCAAATGAGCAATATTTAGATTCTAATACATTTGATTTTGAACTTCTTAGTACTTGTGAATTTCTATAGGTGGGTGCAATTAACCCCTAAAGCCCCATTGTCCCCTTGGGGGACAATTTGGATTTTGGGCAGGTTCTTATGGCCTCAATTTTTTGTAAAACTTTTTGAAACTTTCACGTAAGATAGAAAAATTGATTAGCTATATGGGAATACAATTTTTATTTCTATTGGTGACCTAGAGAAAAAATTATACCACAAAAAGTGTAGAACTAAACTTGGCGGGCAGCACAAAATAAATTGCAAAAAGTGAGAATAAATTTTTAAATTTTTTTTTCGTAAAATATTTTGTTTTTGTCTACATGTGAAGCTTTGATTTGTTCTATTTGGACTAATAATGAAAAAGTTCTGGGAAATCTTGTTTTTTGAGCAATTAGAGCATCTTCTTGAGAGAATAACTTGTAGGATTCATTTCTGAATGCAATTTTCACAATTTTCCAAAAACATTTGTTTGATAAGGTTGTTTTTGCTTGCTAAAACAATCTCACCATTGGCATTATTGGATTTCAATCCCATCTTAGAGCTATTAACGATTTAGTTCTTTTTTCAATCTTGGACCTAGTTCTAGTCAACAATTTTTTAAAGAATGAAAATCAAGTGTTTTTTTTAGACTTTCAACTAAATTCTTCAACATAAAAAAAATTTGATTCAAAGTTTGTAGTGCAAATTTTTTTCACAAATGGTGGTCAAAGTCATTTAAAATCCCAAGGTGTTCAAAAAAACTTCCTTTTTCAATTTTGAATGCTAATATCTTCCAATCTATACGGTCAAATTTCATGGAATTTTTACTATATAATCTCAGACAAGTGAAGTACAAGATCCCATAGCTAGATTCTAAAAAAATGTTTTTTTTGTTTTCTTGGATGAATGCAACAAAAATGGTAATTTTGAGTGGATTTTGATAGAAAAATGGCCTTGGGACTTGAGGGGTTAACTTTGCTATGTTTTCTTGCCTTGATGCCTAAAAATCAGTTTGAAATTTTGCCTTGAGCATTCTAGCTTTAAGTAAAACAAAGAAAATTGCACATATTTGGAACATTTTTGAGGACCTGTCTCAACTTTGTTGCCAAATAGTCTTCTTGTGCAACATCTTGCCCTTGTCTCATGTGAGAGACAGCAAAAGTGTCATCTAAAATGCAAGCTTTGGCCATATACTAAGTGTCGTGAATGCTTTCTAAATGTTTGAGTTTGGGTGGTCAAATAGTTGCAATCTATATGGAGAAATCTTACAACTTCTATTGAATGTTTAGCATTAGGGTGATTGCAAGAAACACTTGTACTATTTTGTGTCACACGGTGCATTCTGATTTGTTTTTTGGGCATAACTTTTGCGTTTTAGATCCAAATGACTTAAAATTTATAGGGAAGGTGCTCATGACCATTATACATCTTGCCTAATTTTTTTGCAATTTTCAAAAATGTCTTACTATATAAAAACAGCCCCCAATTTCATGTCACATTTGCCACTTTGGGGGGTTTTAGTACTATTTTGGACCCAAAAAAATGAATTTGGAGCTGAAATTTGGATGAGATGGTCTTCTAGTAGAATTCTAGCTCTACAAAAGAGGGATTTTAAAAAAAGCTAATTTTGTGTAGTGTGGAAGTCTACAAAAAGAGCATCTTTCTGCTTGCATTTTGAAATACATAAAACATTATTTTGGTGTTTTTTTGGTGAATGGCCATCTCCATAAAGCTATTGCAAATGGCCAGTTTTGATTTTGTGTATTTACTTATCTTTACTATTTTTCCCTAATTAAAGCATGAAGGTATGTATTTTCTTGTGACTTAGCATTTTTCAAGTTCTCCTACTTAGAAAATTTTCCTATGAAATTCCTTCCCTAGGAACCTTTGTCTTAAAGGTATATACATTAGTCATATTTTTTTGAATTTAAAAAAAATTAGTTTTCTAATTCCAAAGTACTCCCAAAAAAATCAGCCAAATGCAACAAAATTGACATGTTTCTTGCAATCACCCATTAATCATCATTTTTTTGGAATAGTGAGTATGATCCCTTTGTGTTGCATGTCTTCCAAGAATTTCCTTTATATCAACCATGGTTATGTAAGTTCATGTTATATAATAGACTGCCCAATTCTTCCATATTCTGTGCACACTAAATCCAAACCATGCGACATGGTGATCTAAAATGATACTCCTAATACTCTCCCAAAGTAGTCGTTGCAACTTATTATGCACGGATCTCCAACCATCTAATTGTTACTTTGGTCGCCTTCTGGTGCAACAACATTGTAACTTAGGCATGTGAGTTTGAATTTGCTCTTGTGTGTTTTCAACATATAGCTTGGACATGAAAGAATGTACGACCTCGTCACTTTCTTATTTTGGCTCAAAAAATTGTGTACATGAAGGTCTATAATGTAAGAGAAGTATGGATTTTGATTTTGGAACAAATGTTTTGAAAGGTGCCACAATATTGGAATACCTCTTATTTATCGGAATCGACATTATTTTTTGTCACCAAATATTTGGACCTCAAAGTTTCTATTAAGTGAGACATTCTTGTTGCGGATGGATGTGTAGCTTGTTTTTGTGTTGGATTTATGAGGCTCTGAGGTAGCCTGTCCATATTTTGCCCGTGCTCCAAGAACTGCTCCTACTTTTGTCATAAACTGTTACTTCTAGTAAGAATAAAAAACTATCCAGTGATGAATTGGTGCTTATTTGGAATTCTGTTGCATAGTTCTGTGAGTGGTTGGGGATTGATTTTGATTTTGAAGTAGACAAAATTTCAATGTAATTAATGTAGAGTTATGAGTGGTGGGATTCTTTGTGCCATTGTAAGTAATTACATGCACCATGTTGTTCAAGTTGTGTTTGCTTGCTTGTCTTGTGTTTGCTTGTTGGTGTGTGGTGGTTTCATGTTGTTCAAGGTTTGCTTGTCTTCATTTCTGAACTCTATTTGCACCATTGTTGGACAATTCTTTGACATTAAATGTCAACGAGCTTTAGAAAATCATATCTAATTCAATTTAAGTCCAATAATTATGAATTGCATTGTGATGGATGTGTCTTCTTCTCTTCTTTCCCTGTAAGTTTGTTAGAAAATGCTTTGATGTGCATAGAAGAAATCCTAAGCCAATAGATGTATACTTTTTGCACCTCCTATCTTATAATCTTGCAAGCAGTTTATCAAGTCTGCAGATGCAGAATGACCATTGTTGGTGTAATTTCAAATAGAATGTATGATGGATATACGTAGCATAATTTGTTATATACTTTGACATTAAATGTCAACGAGCTTTAGAAAATCATATCTAATTCAATTTAAGTCCAATAATTATGAATTGCATTGTGATGGATGTATCTTCTTCTCTTCTTTCCCTGTAAGTTTGTTAGAAAATGCTTTGATGTGCATAGAAGAAATCCTAAGCCAATAGATGTATACTTTTTGCACCTCCTATCTTATAATCTTGCAAGCAGTTTATCAAGTCTGCAGATGCAGAATGACCATTGTTGGTGTAATTTCAAATAGAATGTATGATGGATATACGTAGCATAATTTGTTATATACTTAATAAGTCAGTTGTGTAGTATGCATCATATGATTTCATATAACTCTGAACCCAATTGAATAGCATGTTGAACCATAAACCGTAACTTGAGTTGCATTATCTTCACAATCCGTAATTGGCATATGCAAAGATCTAAATTGTAGGTTAGGGTCCACCATTTATAGTGTGCCAAATAATTATATAAAAATTTGATCAATGGCACTTTTGGATGAGGGCTAATTTGAATTGAGGTTCTAAATATAGAATATAGTTAGGATATCTGAAAAGGTTAATTTCACTTTGATATCAAATGAGTTCATCCCTTATAACAATTGAACTTATGGACAAAGTATAATCCAAATGTCCAAATATCATGTGAAAATGTATTATAAAGTACAGCTTACAAAAATAAGTATTGATTTATAAGCAAAAGTTGTAAACAGACTTTGACTCGTAGACAAGTAACCCACACCAAGGGAAAGAAAGACTGTTAAATAATGCTTTTAAGTTAATTTAGTTATCTAATTTTGGATGGAAAATCTCTTAGATTTGGATATATTGGATTTAAATTAACTCAAATTTTTTTCAAATAGGTACAATATTCTTCTAATGTTACTAGAACATATAGAATTTGATTATGATTACAAAATGTATTGTAAATTCAAGAGGAGTGAAGGACTTGCAGCAAGTCATTCTTCCTTTGAGGTCCTTAGGTTTACTTGAGCTCTTAATGCTCACATATAGATAGTACGCTTTGTTTTCAGAAGATGATTTGAACAAGCAAAGTAAGCAGCTCTACATCGGATATCTATTTTGTCAAAAGTCAAGCGACTTTGAGCTACAGAAATTCTCTCAAAACATTCGCAAGTGACTCGTTGTTAGTGACAGATCAGTTAGTAATTTTTTAAATGTCTTAAACACTCAGATTCATGGAGGCACGATCTCAACAGGCCATTGAAACTTTGTACATCTCTTCACACCACTTCTCTTGGAACATTGATCTCCAGTGCTCATTCTCCGAGGCACCACCTACTTTAGAATGCATGCTCTCTAAATCGAATGTAATATTTCTGCTTCTAATTTTTTAGTTGCCACCTCAAAGCAGAGAAGGATGAGTTCACTAGCTCCCTGCTGCTAAAAGAATTTTATAAAAGATATCATGTTGTCATGAAAGAGGATCATGGTGGTAGTTGCAAAATGGCTGCCCATCTGCATCGTCAGTTGCCTCGGGGCAATCCTCGGCCTCGCCTCTGTTTCAGGGCTTGCTTTCGGATACAGCTACCCAGCATACCCCAAGCGAGTGATGAGAACCGAATCCACGCATTCCAAGAGCATCAGCAATTCGGAGAGATGGGAACAGACTCGTGCTCCGAAACGAGGCTTTGATGATGCAAATTATCCAATTAAGGGCACTGAACAAATGTCTCATGAGGGCGAGTTTCTGGACAGAGTGGACAAGATGCAATTCTTCACAGGCCGCCAAACCTCGCACAAGAGGTCTTGGCCCATCCCTCAGCTTCAGTGTAAAGACGGTTGTGATAGCTATGAGCCTTGTGAGTTCGATGCGAATTAAGCTCCCATTCTTGACGTCTACCGGGATTCTTTCTTAAGCACCGAGACTCATAGTGATGGATTTGTTAGAGCAGTAAATTTAGTCAATGTTTGTGGGTTTCACGCATTGGTGATCAGGCAAGTATAATTGCTTACCATCAATCTTGTCGTAGTTTTGGATCAATTGCCCAATCTATAATATAATGAAAGGATCGTGATATGGCATTTCAAAGTCAAAAGAAGGCCACGCTCAACTGTTGATTCAAGAAGCCTTTCCTTGCTGAAGAGGGTTTTGATCAATGTTCGAAAACAATTCAAAATTCACGAACCTTTTATGAAAGAACCAGCTATCTATAGCTTATCGAGGATAGCTTGATAAGCGGTGTGTGAAACCCACTGTAATATTGAATGATGAATTACAAGCTATTTTTCCAGGTTTATCAAGGCAGAAAACATTGTTTACCTGGTAATGTTGTGCATGTTGTTTAGTAGCTTGCTCATTGGCATCTTTGAGCCTGAATGACTTCCAAGTCAAATTTGGAAAAGTGCAGTAAGTGATTTTCTAGGCATTAAGCAGCTGGGCTCTTGGACCCTGCATTGTGTGCGTCAGGAAAGTACCTTGACCATACAAACTTGTCGTGGTAGCTATGGTGCAATGTAAGAATACCAAATCGCCTGATCAAGAAGTAGCCAAGTGGCGTTGTGAGGCGGACTTGCCCAGGCATCTCAAATTCCAAAAAACAACGATAAATTGCGAGGTATTCCTTCATCTAGCTGAATAATGTATCATACCATTATAGGCAAAAGTTTTTTCTTCCCTTCTTGGAAACATGGTGAAGAGGAATACATTTCCCTAAAATGCCTGGGACTCAATGTTTACTGAAAGATTGGAAAGCAAAGAGGGACCCATGAACGAATCCTTGAATACTGGAGAGGGGTTGAGTCATAGAATACAACAAAATCCTTTCTCAAACAGAGAGTTGGTGTGGCAACAGGGATTTGAGTCCATCGAAGACAACAGAATCCTTCGAGGAAGCTGTGGCTTGGAGTACAGCTTAACTGATAGTGGTATGTCATTCCTCACAATTAATTAAACTCGAGACAAAACTTGAACCCTTAATTCAACCTGCGGTGCTCCATCTACGGACATTTACTACCGATATTTCCTGAATCAAAATTATACTGCCAAATTCTCTGTAACCTGCAACATTTCAAAAAGAAGCTCTTCCAACCTCGGGCTCCATTTGCTATTCAAGAGAAAATCAAGGTATCCAAGATTTTGTGATCCTAGGGCAACAATCTTGATTGTTGACATCACTACTAACGGTTGTTTTCAGAGCACTTTCGTGATCTTTTCGACCGCTTTTGTGCTACTGAGGAAAAGGTGGAAGACCAACAACACTAATCCAAGTGATATACAAATTCAATGTGCAGGTTTGAAGCAAATTCCAGGACGAGTACACAGACACTTTTATACTATTGCTAATGAAGGTCAAGATGAGAATGTAGTGTCTATAACTTCAAAACTGTCTGTCTGCACTACTAATTTAATGCCAGAATGTGTAGTGAGAAAGTTAAAATCAAAATAATGAATTGTTTGCCTTTGAATGCATCAGATAAATATTTACCGACACTGTGACTCACAATACTTGGAAGTTGGTCAAGCAGATAAGTGGCTGGACGGCGAGCTGGTTGGTTGTAATTGTAGTCATGTTATACCTCATCTGGAATTCATTCGTAAAACCAGGTTTAGACTCAATTCTCACTACTGTGGTTTTAATCTGCACAGCCTCAAAAACATTAAATGAGTGCTATGAGTTCTATTTACTGGGCCAAATTCTTTAACATTCTTGAACCTGGAGTTTGGGTCAGTTGATACATGTTTGCACTTGGTGTTAAGAGTGTTGTTAACAAAATGAATCTAGCTAGTCCAAAGATGCACTAATTTGTTTCCTGAAAGATCCTTAGTAACATCGCTCCTAACACGAATTGTAAGCATATCGATCCTTATTGAGAATAAATCACAAGTAAATCAAGTGTTTGGTCTTTGTTATCTCTCCAAACAATAGAACTCAAGTTTGTTTTCTCTCTTTCTTGCATACACACTTTAAATCGAAATAGAAAGGATCTTATATTGTGAGTTCAAGATTGTTATATTTGATTAGCAAAAGAGATGAAGCATAGTGCTCCAAACCATGTTTGGTAATGGTAATGAAGCCAGGTTTAAGGGAACACAACTATGCCGTATGAGCTCATAACTAATGTGCAAATGGTGGATTGATTGCAGAACCTGAAGGACTTCGAGCCAAAGTGGCCACAGCACACCAAGCGTGGGCACGGCCCAGGCAATCCAATTGAAGAGGAAGCTCCACTCACCATTTTAGGACTCATAGGAATTTTCTACAAATTTAGCTAGAGAGAAGACTTTTATTAAACTAATTATATAGTCAAATTTGGAGAAAGGCTTGTAACCTGTAATGCTGCCGCAAACACTAAGTGTCTGATGAATGACAAAGACTCTTTGCATGTAGGACAAAAGTACAATTGTTCATCTTTGGAATTTCGTGCAAAAAGGGGAGACCTTCTACTATAGCTTGTCATTGAATGAGTGCTTTCGATTTTCTTAAAGTAGATGATGCACACTATATCAAAAAGGATGATTTACGAGGGGACCAGAACGTCCTTACAAGGTTAATACTTACAGAAGAACCTTGCAATTGAGTTTTGAGCAAGATTTAAAGGCGTTTACATCTTCAAATTTCATTTCTGCCTTGACTATGTCCTTAATTGAAAATGTTATTAAAGAATCCAACCACCAAAGTCCAACAATGCAAACTTGTAGTTGAGGGACCATCAAACAAAGACTTACAATAAGAATTTGATTTATATTACAATGTTCTATACTACCTCAGTTGTAGGATAGGGTTGGCAAAAAATGATTATTTTAAAAAAGTTAAAGAAAAATAAAATGGACAAGAAAAATTGTCAAAGTCAACAAGAATTAATTGACCAAATTTTCAAAAAAAAACCCGTCTAGTAGTGGGTAAAAAGTCCAAAATAGCCAAAATAAACTTCAAAGTCCAATACAATCACAGGTATTCAATACTATGGGTACCAATCTATCATTTGACCATCTATTATACCAAAAAATATTTTATGGCAAAATAAAGGAATTGCTTCATTGACATGATGTGGAAATGAAAGGTGGAGAGGTCGTTTATATAATAAAATTCATGAATCCTCAAAGAACATGGGAAGTAATTTGAATATTAGAGTTTAATTGCTCATTGTCCAAATGTAGGAATTGTGTTCAATTTAGAATTTCAGACCTCATTTTGGTATAGTAAAATAAATTTTTTCCAAAAACTTGAGCAAAAACTTTGAACTAGGAAAAGTTAAGAAATTAAGCTAGCTTTCATCTTCAAAAGCCTATTGGTGATTTTGATACTCCAAGAAAAAATAATAGACAAAATTCAAAAAAGATGTTGGAAAATGTCAAAGAAAATGTCCCTTCCAACCCTTCTCATAACTTTGTCCTTAACTTTTGATTGGAGGCTCAGAATCCCAAATGGTTTCTTGGAGATGAAAGCTAGATTGATTTCCTACATTAACTTAGTTCATTGATTTTTGATAAAAATTATTCTACTGTGCCTAAATGAGGTCTAAAATTCTACTTTAAATACAATTTCTGCTTTTTGTTTTAAAGTTAAGCTTTTACTAATCCTAATTTACATATCTCATATGGATTGTTTTACCTCCTACCATCCCACTTGTAAAAATATCTTGTCTTATCATTGCCTTGCACATCATTTCAAAGATGATTGACACAACTACCACATATTTTGATTTTAAATTGAATTTATTGCTGAATTTTTAAAAAATAAAATTTTGAAGTGCGAATCTATTTTTTGAACTTTAACCCCTAAAGGACCGGCATGCGTTTTTTGGTTGTATAGAAATTTTGGGCAGGTACACGTGACCAAAAATTTCCATATTTCAGGCTGAAACTTTAATTGAAGGTGGGCACAAAAAATATCTTTCATATGCACCAAATTTCATGACATTTGAAAATGTGAGTAAAAAATTGTGGCCTAATATGTTATTTTTTTTTGTAACGGGGCAGTCCGAGCAGATAAAAAAATGTCACATTTTTCAAGAACAAAACTTTGAAATTGGTTTTCTAGAGTTACGTAAACATTAAAAGCTTTGAATCATCCCATTTTGATCAATCAGTCAAAAGTTATGAAGATTTTTAGTTTGCGGGCAGTTATGGATTTCTTACTCTAAAATAAACTTTGAAGTCCTTTATCTTACTCAAATTTCAATATTTTTTGAAAAAAATAAAATCATAGGATGTAGATTATTTATTGCAACATTGCATCCATTGGGATTAGCATTTTTCAATTCCATAATTAAATTCTTAACAGTTTCGTATTTTGAGTCATTCTATACTACTATCTACTTACCATTTTTTTTCTATATGTTGTACAATATCAAATGAAGTGAAAATTTTTAGGCAAGTAGCCAACTTATCAAGGAAAAAGAATTTAAAGAAGCCCCATCATTTTGGACATTCTTTCACCAAAAAGTGAGCTTGTGAAGTGTTGCTGCCCTGTTTTTTGCATGGCCAAAAAAATGGTCTTAGTGAATTTGAATGCTTATATCTTGTAATCTACGCGGTGGAAATTTTTGAAATTCTTACCATATGTTCTCAAGTTAGCATACTACAAGATCCTACGATTACATGTGTCAAAAAAGTTTTTTTTTCAAAAAATAGGAAATTGTACTAAAAATGGCAGTATTTGAGCATTTTTGGTGAAAACATAGTCGTGGAATTTTAGGGTCTAAATAATTATTTGGCATCAATGTGTAGACCTTGACATACAGCTACAATAAAATAAAATCATATAGGACTTTCAGACTTTTTCAACGTTATTGTATTTGATGCAATTGAATTTTCTTCTTTGTTTTTCAAAAATTCACAGCAACTTCAAAACATCACCAAAAATTCTAAAAATGTTACAACTTGTAGATGACATATGATTTCATCTCCAAAAAACTAGAATTTAATAGTTTCATTCATTCATAGTAGCAAAACGGAACATACAAGGTCCACGGTGGATTTTGATGTTTGAATGCATGGTCGAAGTTTCTATTTGTACAAGATGAATCCATTAATGCCTACATCAATTTTTAAATTTTATACTTTATTATATATATATAGTTGTAAAAATATATTTTTTATCTTAATTTCATCAAATTGGTCACAAAGGAAGGTTGTCCTTTATAGATTCAAGTATCACTTTGAATGAAAGAAATTTTATTTGCAAAAGATATCGCCTTTAAGCACTCTTGATAAGTGCACTTATAATCATTAATGATCAATACCTTAAATGAGGCTGTTTGTTTGTTTTGTTTTGTTTTGTTTTGTTTTGTTTTGTTTGTAGCGTGGACAACTTCCTGACCGTGCGTCCCCCGGCCGCGTGATTGGTACCGTCGGAAAGCTCTCGCCGAGGAGGGGTGCACCGGCTTGGTTTCGTGGCGTTTGGAGCGGTGGTGCAAAAGTTATTGAATTGCAAAGTATTTATTGATTAAAAAATTAGAAAATTACTTTTACTTTGATTTTGGTGGCGTTCTTGGTACTGGGAGTGGAACCGGGAGTAGAACTGGGAGTAGAATCGGAAGTAGAACCAGGAGTGGAACCGGGAGTAGATGAAAATTGGGCCAACGGCACAGGGCCACACTAGTAGGAATTAAGCACACTTGTTATTTTGAAAATACAAATTATTTTTAATGGATATTATTAGCATATCAAAAAGAATTCCAATGCACTTTAATTTAAACTACTTGGTACTAAATGAATGTAATCAATAACTGAAATTTTAAAATCATATTGTTTTTGTGGGTGTATCAACAAATAGACACTAGGCTCTCTTTGGCTCTCATATTTTGATTTTATTTTATTTCGTAGCATCAATCCCTGGATTTTAGATTCACCTTTTGGTCTAAATACAAGTTTTGCATTTTGGATAGTAATGATGATTGATTTAAATACTTCATTCATCATCTAAAATATGGACTTGGGAGCACTTAAGGTAGAGGGTCCATAAAGCAACCATCTACTAGTTGATTGCATTTTTTGGAAAAATAATCTCTTTGAAATATTTTTCTATATATTTTTCTTCAAAAATAAAACACTCCCTCTATCTCAAAATAAAATTAGTGTTTCCTTTGTAATTTACAATAGAAACACCGGGTTTTTTTAAAGATAGAGGGAGTAAAACTACCATACTTGGATAGTAGGTTTGACGTAAATTAATTAAAAACAAAAATGCCAATTGTTTTATTAACATTGGAAACTCCAAAGTAGAATTTTTAAATCAGTGTATAGATGGTTTGCCAATAAATTGAAATTAACTAAAAATCTCTTTAGTCAAATATCAATCTATTGCTTGACCATCTACAATCAATTACTAATTTGATGACAAATTGAAGTAACTACTTCAAAGACATTATTGCCAAATTTTTTTCTTAGACATTATTGCCAAATTTCTGAAATTATAATTTAAAGCACCAAATTTTGTTAATTGGACATTAATTAAGTATTGGGCACCAATGTGCTAAACCTACTATCCAAATACATTTTCATATATGATAGAAACACCCAAAAGTGTCCATGTTTCCATTCTTGTGTCCTAAACTATTACTAAATGTATTCCTAGACTTTCATTAATGTGTCCTTCAAATGCTTAATTCTAATTTGCTGACGCATTTGAAGGACACATATTTAACTCTAATTTGTTGACTACTGTTTTTTGCAGATTTTGATTTAGGGTCCACCTATGTGATAGTTTCAATGGTCTAGGGAGATGGCACTTTAAAAAATCATAGAAATTACATACCACATCCAAAAATCTAATTCATTTAATTTAAATATTCATGATTTTCACTTGCTAATATTACAAAAATATCATTTTTAGGAAATGGTGCCTCCAACCATGCTAAACTGTTTCATATTTTGGAGATCTTTGTGGAATTAGTCATAAATTTTTGAAGCCAAAATAGAATAGATCACTGAAGGCATCATGTTTTTCGTTGGTACATTCGAAACTCCAATATGGTAGAACCACCCATTCCTAACTAGGGAGCCATACCCAACCTGTAGGTGCAGTTATTTCCAACCAATGCTGGAATAAATTTCCAACCAAAGCTTAGAATGTGTTTTTTTCTCTTTTTCAAGGTTGGGACTATTCAGGTCATGACACATGTCCCAAAGTAGTGAGCAAGAAAATAGGAAGTAGTCAGTGGGAAAGTAGTTCTTGAATGATTGGAACTGGAAGACTCTATACATTGGATATGGGGTTCAAGCCAATTTCTGGCTTCCAAAATTCATACTCCCTCTGTCTCAAAATTGTACTAGTGTTTTCTTTATAAAATACAAATGAAACATTGGTATTATTTTCAGACAGAGGGTAGTAATTTGAATTCAAGTAAAAAAATCATGAAAAATTGACAATGCTTGTCATTTCTGTCTTTCCACATGGCAGAAAATTTACATTGCCTTCTACTACTCCAGAACATGCATGAAATCACTTAAGTGGTCGACTATGGGCGGTTCTACTATACTTATGCACCGCTGCCTTACAAGACACTTTTAGAACCTGAGGACTTTTGGCCACCTCATCCATGTGGTGTTTCCTTCGTGGTGAATGGGAAGCAGACAGTTCTCGGCATTTCGTCGTCAGTTTGCCACCTGCAGAGTGTGGACCCTGCGTCGTCACCTTCGTACAGTAACATAAATGCTTGAGATTTGATCCCAAAAAATTAAAAACGAACACAAAATTGCATGAGCTAGGAAGCTGATGGTGAAGCTGCCACCACCACATGTCCACATATATTGTTGAATGGTGGCCGCCATGCAAGTCAGTACAGTTTTTTGATTTAATGTTGATTGAATTCCTTCCGGCTTGCATTTCGATTTCTGGCTCACATTCCGTTCTTTGCCGCTCGAGCCAGCTTCTCTCCCTCTGAATCCCTGTAAGTTCTGTGATTTTTGAAAGTTCGTCATGTCGATTGTGATTAATTGTAATGGCGAAAATGGGTTTGCAGCAACTATATGATTGTATGAGTCTGCTCCAGATCATGGACTGATAAATCTGTTTTAGCTCGAATTAGGATTTGATTGCTTGACGGTGTTGGGAAATCGAGTTCTTCTCAACTCCAGAGAGGGTTTGGAGAGATTGAATTCAGCTCAAATTAGGGCTTGACGAAATCTGGATTGCAGGGAGGTGTTCTGAGAGTTTGGATTCAGGATACAAAGGTTGATTACAAGGTAGATCTTATATTCAGTGAATGTTCGAAGGACTTGGAGTGCATGTGTGTCTCTCGATCACGGTGTTGATGTGCTTTTTTTGCAATTGGTAGTGAAATATTCCCGGCGACCGAGTTTTTAGTGCAATTCCCAGAGCATCATGACGAGTAGGGCGATTGTGCAAGACGGGTACAACAAGGAGAACCCGTTGAGCACTCTCAAAATCGTCACCCGACCCATTCCCCGCGCCGGACCAAACCAAGTAGTGGTGCACATCACGGTGCGTCCCATCAACCCCACTGACTTCCTCTCCGTGCGAAATGGCCAAGTCGGTGGCAAGGGCTACGGCACGATTGGCTCCGAGGGCTGCGGCGTTGTCCATGAGGTACACAACAATGCACAAATTCTCTCATTCTGTCCATTGGATTCCAATATATGAGTCTTCCGCAATTCATCGGAGCTAGACTGACGTTTCAAGATATGTTTGATCATACTCCTTTATTGACGGCCTGCAGAGCGCGAAATTACTTGACGTTCAAATGCTCAAAACTTTGATAACCAGTGAGGGACACAGAACTTCACTGATTCCTCAAAAGTCATCCGCAACCCTGCCAATGTCGTAATCAATTTATATAACCATTCTTATCCTGACAGACGCTTGCATGTACCCCCAGGTAGGCGAGGGCGTGACCGCTGTACGAAAAGGACAACGAGTGGTAACCTTCACCGGCACCGAAGTCTTCAAAGGCAACGGCGCATTCCAAGAATACATCCTCCTGGACCCCTCTCTCGTCTTTCCAGTCCCTTCCGACATGTCTGACGAGAAAGCCGCGCAGTTTGTGATCAACCCATGGACCTCCTACTCCATGCTCCACGACCTGCAAGTCCCGAAAGGCGAATACGTAATCCAGAGCGCGGCAGGCTCCACTCTCGGGAAGCAAGTCATCTCCCTTGCTTCCCACTACGGCATCAAGACCATCAACATCGTCCGCCGATCGGAGCAGAAAGCGGAGCTTCAATCCTTGGGCGCCGACGAGGTCATCTGCTCGTCGGAGGAAGACGTTATGGCCCGAGTGAAGGAGATCACAGCAGGGAAGCTCGCGTGGGGCGCCTTGGACGCCGTCTCGGGCTCCATGACGGCCACTTTGGCTGCGTGTGTTCGTGACGGTGGCCAGGTCTTCGTTTATGGTGTGTTGGGTGGGACTACTATGTCCATGAGCACGCTGGATTTGTGGCGTGATGTGCAGATTCAGGGGTGGATCATTTATAGTAAGGTTATGCAAAGTGCGGAGAAGAGCCATGCCGTTGCGAAGGAAGTCGCGCCGCTCATCACCAGCGGGGTGATTCCAATTGCCGAGTGTGAGAGGTGGGCGTTTAGCGATTTTTCGAAGGCTATGGAGGTGGCGGAGCAGTCCAAGACGGGGAAGAAGATCTTGCTCGTCACCCCGTAGAGAAGAGGCAATCAAGTTACACTTGGGTGGCTCGCAATTTTCCTTAGCTGGACTGGGCTGGGGTGTTGAGGATATCTGTCACGTAGACATATGAAATTGGTGCAGCCAGTGATTGCAAATTGCTGCCAACTTTAGCAAAAGTTCTACTCAGAAGCATTCTTAGCTTGGCTACGAAAAATGTGAATACCGCAGTGCTGACTTTGAAATTCAAGTACTCCGTAGTACATTTAACATTGGTTTTCGCAACTTGAGTTTATAGTGAAAAATCACATTTTGGGACCTCTGTATCAGAGGCGTTTTTTTTTTCATTAGCAGAATTATGCAACAGACTTCTCCATAGCAAAGTGGAGAGTCGATTGAGGAAATTGCGACGTTTCAACCTTTGAGGAAGTTTTTCCTTCATCCGTGGGATTATGCATGACGCATGCAGCTAGAATACCGAGAATGTCTCCAACCACTAGAAGGTTGACGTACATGAAGAGGTTGTTTAGTTTAGGGTCCCAAGGTGGGTGTGTAGGATATCATATGTTAGTGCTGGCTGCTCACCACGCACTTGCCCAGCAGCCAAGCCATGCCACGCAAGGTGAAATTATAGTAAGTTTACAACTCCGAGGAGGTCTTGCGTTCAGAACTCCAGATTTTAAAAAATTGACCACACTTAATATCGAAACTAAATTTCATATATAATTTTTCTAGAATATGTAATGACAGTTCAAATTCAAACCACACATGTTTGAGATCACATAGGAAAAGAAAACACAACAATTACACTTACGGATTGAAAGAAATTACATTTTTTGTGATGTAATTTACGCCTTGGAATACCATTTTGTGGTTTTGGGACAATAATCCAGTGAGCTGTAAAGCTATTGGAAGCACTTTTCATCTCTCTTTTGCATTGTTGACCTTTCATGTTGAGTTATGAAGTGTATCCAATTGAGTTTGTAGCCTTGCTAGTGTTTGTTTTCACATAAAGGAGAAGTTTTAAGAAAAAACGGATCACAAAATATGCCGTTTTAGTGTATTTTGGAAAGTTGTTGCTCCTTGTTTTAAATCTTAAATTTCTCCACAAAAATGATGTTCTGTGAGTTTGAGCCTAATTAACAAAATGAAGGTCATTTACTCTAGTTTCTACTTTTATTTCAATTTTGAAAAAATTCCTAATATTCAATATTTTATTATAATTTGAACTTTGGGAGTATTTTCTATGTCTATTACTATCTAATTATTGAATGATACAAAAATTGAAATTACACCATGAAGTTTGTCATTGTAATATACACACATGGTGAAATTTTCAGATTTTTGAAATAATTTTATATTTGATGTGATTTTTCTTCACTTTTTCTCAAAAAATCTCAAAAAAATCAATTTTCTACAAAGAAATCTAAATTTTTTGTGATGTAAAGTACACATATAATTTTATCTCTAAAGAATAAATATAAATTTTTTCATTCATATCTATTTGCAAAGTGGCAGCAAATTGAGTGATGGGCAATGAGGCTTGAGAACCAATGGTCATACGTCTGTCATTTAGAGATTAAACTATGAAGGTGACTTTAAGTTGTCTAGTCTTTTATTCACGTGCCTTCTCTAAAGGATAGGTTGCAAAAAAAGTGCCAGTAAAAGACATAATATGCATAATTCCAATCAATGTATGGCTTTTCAAAACCACTTCAAGTGTTTTTAAGATGGATTTTTAGTGTGAATTTTTTAAAAACATCTATTGTATTTCACGCTCATTTCCAAGAGCCCTCAATACTATAGAAAGTCAAGATTGCAATGGACAACCTTGCACAAAATTTTGAATAGAAAATTCATAATCAATTATTTTTGGAAAATGACTTTTCATTCTGAAAATAAACTTTATAAAAAATTATTCTAAAATATAAACTACTAAAAATAGCAATTTTATAAGGTTTTATTTAAGTTCTTAAAATTCTTTATATCATTATCCTCCAAAATGTACTACTTTGGAGATTGATTTCCAGTAGTCTTGAACAGTCAAATATTATTATTCTCAAAGAATACCATTGCAAACAACTTTGTTTACCCAAAACCTAGATAATTCATTTCCAAAATCAAATCATTCATTTTCAAGAATTAGGTCATTCAAAGGTAAAACTGAACAAATCTATTCCCACCACCTGAGCAAATTTCAAGGCGGAGTTACCCGGCGCTGGCAGGGCTTAAATCTGCCAGGGCTAGTTCCGCCAGGCGCAAGCCCAATTCCGCCACCCACTGCCGGCACCCGCCACGATATAGTAGCATGTGCGTGGGCTCAATATCCCACATGTAGGATAAGGTTGGTACATTGATGCCTAATAATTAGTCGACCCGTGAAGGATGTTGAGGCCGAAAAGTGGTCAATGGATGATTTCATTGTTCACTATAAAACTACAGAGAATGCAACTTTTGGTCCAATGATCGGAGCAATTTTGGTGATTACATTGGTCATAAGGGCTATATCTTTTGTGGGTTGCAGTTCAAAAAGTAGATTTAGCACTTCAATATTTAATTTTAAGAAATTTGACATCAAATTCAAAGTAAACCAAAAAGCCATTTTACGTATCATAATAGCTTAAAAGCCATTTTACTAGTGTGCAGAGTGAAGAGAAGACAAGATTGTTATACAAGTGGAGTAGTAGGAAGTTAAACAATCCATGTGGGATATGTAAATTAGAATTAGTAGGAGCTTAATCACTCATTATTAAGTCAAAAGTAGGAATTGTATTCAAAGTAGAATTTTAGACCTCATTTAGGCTGTGTAGAATAACCTTTTTCAAAAAACTTTGAACTAAATTAATATGGAAAACCAAGCTAACTTTCATTTCAAAAAATCTATTTGAGATTTCAAGCCTCCAATCAAAAGTTATGGATAAAGTTTAGAGAAGGGTTGGAAGGGAATTTTCTTTCACATTTTCAACATTGTCTCTGAATTTTGTCTATAACTTTATTGTGGAGGCTAAAAATCTCAAACACATTCTTGGATATGAAAGTTAGCTTGATTTCACAATTTTTCTTAGTTCAAAGTTTTTGGAAAAAGATATTCAAACATGCCAGAATGAAGTCTAAAGTTCTATTTTTAAATACAATTTCTAAATTTTGACAGTGAGTGGTCAAGCTTTCATCTTCGAATTATCCCATACTCTTTGCAAATTCATAATAGACAATGAATTTCATTATAAAAGCAACCTCTCCACGACTCGACTATTAATTCTTACAAAATATCAATGAGGTAATTCATTGTTTTGCCATCAAATTTTTTTTGATGATAGATGGTCACATGATAGATTGGTATTGAAAGTATTGAATATTTGTGATTGCATTGGACTTTGGAATTTGTTTTAGCTATTTTAGAGATTCTGACTAAAGAACGTCCTTAGTCCATATTTAATGAAGGCTTGGCAAAGGTGAATCTTGCGTGGGTCCAAAAGTATTTGCCCCTATGCTAACTACACTCCTACACTACCTTCAGGGGCACAACATTTTATGGTTCTAGCACGGCAAGGTTTGACCACTATAAGAACCCTATACTTTATGTGACATTTTATAATTTTAGTAGATGGATTTTTGGTGACATTGAATAAATCAATTTGTATTTTTATGTCAATAATAATGTCCAATATTTTGTCCAGCTGTTATATTTGATGTTGTTATTGACATAAAAATACAAGTTGTTCTATTCAAAGTCACCTTAAATTTGTCTGTTAACATTATAAATCGTCACATAAAATACAGGGTTCATATAGTTGACTATTTCTAGTGCCCTCCAAGTGAGCTAGCAAAACCTCTAGCAGTTTAATCACATCATCCCAAGCTAAGAGAGACCCCAAAGAGCAATGAATCAAGTGGTTCAGGGATCCAAGTATTGTTGCAGGGTTGAGTTGCTTGCGCCGGCAAGTGGAATAGCAAAAAAAGGGGACATGAACTAGCTTTGCATATACCATTGCAGGGTGGTTGCAAGAAACACCGACTGTTTTCCATAGCGTTTTCCATAGTACTCATTTTTTGTTCAGGAGTACTGTATAATTAGAAATCGATTTAAAAAAAATGTGAAATATATGTTTAATGTATATACCTTTAAGAAGAAGTTACCCTAAAAAGGAAAAGTGTAGAAAAATTCTTTAAGTAGGAGAACTAGAAAGAGCAAAATCTCATGAAAATAGGTACTTCTACATTTTAATTTGTAAAAAATAGAAATTTTTTTTTAAAAAAAAACTGAAAATTGAAAATTTGGAAGAACTTTATGATGAAGAGATTTCACCAAAAGAATGATCTTAAAACCATCTTCAATGTTCAAAAATCCGTGCGCAAAGGAGCCCTATTAGCACGCATGTGAAGGACATAAAATAAAATATTTTTAAATTTCCTTTGGTAGAAACTTGACTTTCTACTATGGAAATAGACCACAAAAATTTCAGCTCTAGATCATTAATTTTGATCTCTCCCCAATACTAAAAAACCCTAAGCTGCAAAGTGTGACAAATTAGCTAAATTGAAATTTAAATATAAAATGATTTTTGAAATTTAAAAAAAAATAAGGGATCTGAACATAATCAAGTTAGCCATCTTTAATAAAAATTTCAAGTTAATTGGAATCATGCTTCAAAAGTTATAGCCAATGATAGCTCTATCACTTCAATTGTGACACAAAATAGTATCAGTGTTTCTTGCAATCACCCTGCCCAATTACTAGCATAAGATTGAGGATGCTTTAATACATGACGTTTTCTTTTTTTCAACAACTTGGTCATTTAATTCTTGCTGACTTCTGCAATTTTTCTTCTTCATTTTTATTTATTCTTGCAACTTTATTTAAAACAATTATTTTCTACCACCCCTACTCTACAAATATAGGAACTTTCTTTGTATCAAAATTGAGTTGATTGTGCGCACTGCTCTTTTTTTCTTATTCTTTTCAAGGACTATGGGTAATCCAAATTTCCAAATGTGAAAGATATATTATTAATACAACTTAGGATAATAGTTTAGTGATGAAAAAAATTATGAATCCTAGACCATAGATTACATATTGAACAAAACTTCCATGGTCCTAATTAGTATTTATCAATGTTATTTGAAAAAAATTATTTCCAAATTATTAATAGTACTCTATGAATTATAAAATATATTAAAACAAGTTTTGATCATTGTAATGTATATACAATTATTAGAAAACTAACACATGCCAATCTTAAAAAAACTAATACTTGAATCTTAGAAAATTGAATGGAGATAGACCATGGAACTTATTGAGCAAAAATGCGACAAAACAAGACATGTTGAAAATAAGATGAGGTGACCAAATTTGAAACCCCTTCTATGAAGGCATGAAGCACTTGGATTATAATGCGTCATAAATTTCGCATCCAACAAAAAATTAAGCTGAATTTCTAAGGATTTTACTTGCTATACTTAAAATTTGTATTGAAGGTGAATGGTACATTGCCTAAGTCATTGACTATTTTTGTATTATTTCTATAAAAAAATTACTATTTATTATTCAAAGTTTTTAATTTATCACTCTTGAGGTTTTAGAGGTTTTTAGTATTGTATTGAGTCTAAAATGATGATTTTTACTTCAAAATTTAGATACCATATTCCTCTTCTAAGGTTGCAAGAATTTAATGAAGGCATTCTAAGAAATTAAATGTATTGTGCGTCTTCAACCATGTCCTCTACATAGATGCAAAGAAGGCTTTGTTGTGCATTCATTTCTAGACATCCAAAAGTATGCTTCTATTAATTTTTTGGTGAAATCTTACTTCCATCAAATTTTGTAGATTGAATTTTTTTTGTTATGTTCTTTTGAATTTTTTCATTATTTTCTAGCAATTTAAACAAAAAACAAAATAAAATTTGTCAAGTATTCATTTTGTGCATAGCTTTTAGAGTAAAGTTTTTTCAAGTCTCAGTTTTTGAAAATATGTTATTTGTAGTATTCTTCTAATTATCTTTTTCTTTTAAAACTTTTTATTTATTTTCCCAAAAGCTCAAATATTCCCAATACTACCCTCCAAATGCAATATAATCAACACATATTTCTACTTTCACCCTTTTGCAACTTCTAAGCATTAAGCATAAGAAATTGAACCTAGTTTGTACGTTTATTTCTCTAATAATTCTTCAATACCTCTAAGATCATATTGCTCAAAGTAATGCAACAATTGCAAGCTTCTTCCAATCCTGCTCCAGAGATAAATTTTAATTTTGAAATTGTAATGAAAAAACAAATATCTTCTGGTATTTGAATTTTTAATATTATGCTAGAGAATTAAGTGAAGAATCTATAAGTATATATTCAACAAAAAAATCTTTTACTTTTCATCCTTGAAATAATAATTATGTCAAAGATCCAATAAATGACAAACAAAAATAAATTGCTAATGAGTCTAATTTGGAATAAAAATACAGCAAGTTTGAATAGTGGGAATGTTGTAGCAACTATCTTATCCCACCATATGCCATGTTAACAACAATAATTATTGTGAGGATTTAAGAAAATATTATAGACATATGAGGTTATTAAAATGACTATTACGGATGCACTTTGAGTTGGTTTAGGAAGTGAGTTAGTAGCACTTACAAAAAAACACTTCAAAATTTATAATGAAATGACACTTTGTCCAAAAAAATATGATGAGACTTTTTATTGCTCCACATATCTATACTTCCAAATTAGAACTCTTCTTATCAAGTTAGATTTTTTCCAAAACAAGTTTGATTTCAAAGTGGCATGCTTAGGACATTGAAAGTTAGGGCACAATTTTAAGATAATCACGTCTTTTAACCTTTTTGACAAAATTTCCTAAATTTTAGTAGATACTAGAGTTAATCATAAAGATCGTCTCCAATTGTACCAAACTCCATCAGACCCAATTTTGGTGATCAGTTTTGACAAATTTGGGTCTATGCAATAATGTCTCTCCATTTACTCCCCAATGAAATGGCTCATTGCTCCAAAAGAAAGCAATTGAGAGACAAATTACTCGAAGATTTATTCCAAGTTTCAAATGAATACGATCTTGAGAAAAAAGATCTTGAGACTTTCTTCAAGGTTGTGTCCTGCACATCCAACTGCAATCACCGCATCACTCTTCTTCCCCTCTTTTGGCCGCTCGCACAATTGATGGAGCTGCCATTGCATTGATCTTGATCCTTGAAACCGCACGAGATCGAGATCATCATGGCCAGGCCGAATTTCTGCAAGTCTCCTCCATTTCCAAGGCCGGCAAGCAGTCTCCACGCAACGCCAAGTCTTCCGTCTCATGATCCGGGTGACGACTTGTATGAAGGATACAATGACTATGATCCTCAGCTGCACTCGGGTTTACTGCAAAGCCAGGTAATCGTCACATTTCATTGTGCATTAATTTCACGACAATCTTAGACCGCTCTTTGAATTCGTGTAGTTGTCAATTTGCGCTCATCTTCAACGTCGTGCTCACCACCAATCGTCTCTCTAACCCTAAGAATAATTGATGTCACCATGCTTGTACACTCTCTGTTCCAGCTGTACTTTTAGTGACAGTCCTAATTCCAATCTGAAATAGACATGGTCAAATTTTGATTGGAAGCGCACAGATTGGACTTGGAGAGAGCAAGACAGACTCAATTGGAAATTATGACTTCGGGCCGGTGTATAGCCGATCGTTGTTAAGAAGCCAGGTAATGTTCATATTGCATATTTCACTGCGATTGTAGGCGGTTCTTGAATTCCGGCATTAGCAATCTTGGGCTCATCCTCAACCCTGCCTGTGTCCAATTCTTACTCTATCTCTAGCTAGGTTATGATTCAGCGTACCTAGGGTTTTGGTGTCGCCAAGTTTTTAACACTTACAAACATCTGTTCCCGCTGCTTTTAGCGGCAGTCTTAATCTCAATCTAAATAAGAAATTGATTTGGAGCGCATAGATTGGACTCGGAGGGAGCAAGACAGATTCAATTGGAAGTTACGACCAAGGGCCGGTATTCAGCCGATCGTCGTCCGCATCAGACATTCAGGTGAGGATACTGTAACCATTATGCTTTCATTGGAAATAAAAAAAACTCTCGTTTTTCGCAATTTTTCATTTGCTTTTTGATTGCCTTACACTGCATGTTTTTTCAATTCCGTCTTTAAGGATTGCTTCCTTAAGCTGAAATTACACATTTAGAGATTGAAAAGCATTGCATTTTTGTCGATTTTGTTTTTAAATACTCTTTTCTCAAGCTGGAAGTGCACATACAAAGATTGGAAACCGTTAAAAAAAAAGTTTAAATTCGATCAAATTCTTGCGGAACTAGAACGAGAATACTCTGGTGATGCAGCTTTACAAATTTATGAAGCCTTAACACTCACCTACATATGATTTATATGAAGTGATGTTGAATAATGACTTGCATTTGCTGGTAGGGACAAAGGCTGGATCCATTTAGCAGGAGTTTGACCCCGCACACAACAGTAGCTATGCTATGGCGGCCTCCCAGTACAAGCATGAGCAGCCGAGCGCAACACAGTCCATATGCTCCTACGGAATCGTCTCGTCCGATGACTGGAGTCCGCGCTGCAGGCTACTCGTCCAGAGTAATACCTCACTCGTCACACTGAGTCATGATTCTCCATAAATCTCTTCATGTCCATTAGAACTGCATTGAAGGTGGACGATAATATTTGCGTCACCGTAAGCCATTTTACAAACGTACAAGGGCGATACTTGGGAGATGTATGGAGAAATTTTTGGGTACAAGAGCTAATTTTGTACAAATATTTTTTTTAAAAACTGAACTCCTTTGTGCAATTTTAAATTGGTAGGCTGCAGACCACAAGAAGTGATAGTTGATTGCTCCATATCCATTCCATGATCAGTGGCCAGAAATATTTAGACAGCTATGCTTTCACTCTTGCAAATAAGTCCAACCAAATGGATGAATAAATGAATAGCTATTGGTAAAAGGGGTCATTTTAGGAGAAGGATTTGGTCCCTAACGCGTTTAGTATCGTGTTTTTTGTGTAAATGACAATCAACTTTGGTGATGCAGGGTAGCAAGTTTGATCCCATGAACCAGGGCTCCAAGATCTCCACCCCTGGAGCACGGAAGAAAGAGGAAACTAATCCTGAGTATCTGTGCCGGGAAATGGAGCGAGCTGTAAACCAGCTGCTTGAAGCAAGTGCAATCGCCAACCTTGCTGTAAGTACTGCTCAATCTTATTTCCATGACAACGCAAGGCTTACTCGAGATTCCTCGAGGTGCCTGGTTTGATGTAAATGAATTGGGAAATTAATACTTGCTGATGTGAATGTGGCCTTTGTGGCCCGGGCTCTGACCGATTATGATATCTTCAAGAGCGTAGGGTGTAGCTTACCGATTCTACTAATGAAGCCACGCATATGACAGGATCATTGCTTTTGAAGGGTTCTTTTATTGAAATTAAATTCTGAACTCCCAAATGCCTATTGGGTCTTGGGATAAACCTTATATGTTCTATAATATATGATTTTCACAACTTAATTGAAGTTGACGCTGAAAGGATAATGCCCCTTGAAAGCCCAAATCCTTTTTTGAAGTTTTGCATAATTTTGCGTACATCTCTGGAAAATGATATTACTTTAACTCAATGCAATCTAATCGGTCATTAAGGAAGGTTGATTTTTAAAGATTCAAGCATTTCTTTGGATGAATGAGAAGTCATTTAGACGAATCATCACCTTGAAGCACTCTTTTTTTGTCCAGAATATGGACTTCTGGTTTCTCGGGGGTTAAGCATGAAGCACCCTTTCCTCACCTAGAATATGGACTTTGGGAAGTTTAGGAAGTATGCATGTTGATGAGAATTTGATAATACATTGAACTTGAAGAAATCCTCATATGCTGGTATCTTTGTCAAATCAATTTAAAAGTCTTGAACTTTGAAAATTTACCACCCATATGGTGTTAATTTCAGTTGATGAATTTTTTATGATGGGCTTACAATAGTGACTATAAACTTTCCATGATGACTCAACAGAGTTTGTTATGTTGTGTACAGACTTTCCAAAGTAATGAGAAAATTTTGACAGTCTTGTACTTTTGAATATTTTAGAATTCAAGAGAACGTGCATTAGCATTGTAAAATAGTCGTATTAGAAAGCCCTCTCTATTCTAAGTTCAACAATACTCAAGATGCCTTGTAAGAAGAGTCGTAATCGACGACTGCAATGGTTGAAAATGAGAAATGGATCATACATCTCCTCTACGCCATCTAGGGGTCAAGGTCAATCTATGGTACTGAGCATCAATTTCCTGAGCAATATTTATGATGCCCAAATGGTTCGTGAGCTGCCGAGTCGTCTGTGTAACGAGAGGTGTAGATCGCTTGTGGAAACAGGGGGACTTCCAGACAGCTCTTCAAAGAGCCAAGGAAGCAGGCAAGAAGGAAAGGCACCTTTGCAGAACTAGGGAGCAAGCAGGGCTGGTAAGCTTTCTGACATTCTTGACTTGCCTTCACCCATTAATTTCATGACAGATAGCCCGTTGCTCATCTTTCCAATAAATCTTGGACGGAATTTTCTTTTACTTGTTTCTCTAAAATAATCAAATGACGCACATTTTGGTTGGTGCAGGCCGATCAAGTGAATACGGAGCTCACTTTTGCAGTTTGTTTCAACTTGGGATATCAGTATCAATGTGGCGGCCTACAATCTGAAGCTTTGAATACTTACACTCAATTCTTGAAAAATACTCAGGTTTGAAACCCGTCAATTAAGCTGTGGGTTACTAGCTGGGATGGATAGTATGCTTGTTGAATTGCTGCAAAGTTCTGCATAATATTGGGTCGCTTTGCATTTGATATGAGTTTTGGTTATCAGTGATCACATTGAGTACATGGGTATGAGATGCCGTGGGTTTGCTTATATTATAGTGAACGATGAGCAGCCTCGGTTTATCAGGTTGATTGGGTCCATACTCGTTTACCGAAAGTAGAGATAAATTGAGAATCTCTCTTTGCAGTACACTCATTGCGGTAGGCTGAAGGTAAACATGGGGAATATCTACTACAAGCAGGAGAGGTTCCCTTTGGCTGTCAAGATGTATCGTATGGCCCTTGATGAGACTCCCGGTGCCTACAAAGAGACCCGCTACCGCATCCTCCGGAACATTGGCAATGCGTTCATGCGCTTAGGTCAATATCAGGTTTTCTTTGTCTGGTTTTTTTCCTAGCCATTGCTTGTCTGCATTCTTAAGAGTTCCCCAAGGAAAAACGCAACCGTCTGTGTTTGGTAGTTTTATTTTTATTTTCAGGGCAAATCACTGCCTAGCTAGAGTGGTTTGTTCACGCCTTTCACCGCTTTGTTCAATCCTTTAGGGCTTGCTATTATGACTGGACGGCCTCAATCACGTTACTCCACAGCAGAAGATCTAGATGTCCAAGGTGAATAATGCCTTTCAAATTTTACGTGTGCAGGATGCAATACAAGCTTTTGAATTGGTCATGGAGAACAAGATTGATCATCAAACAGCCTACAACCTCACCGTATGCTACTTCGCGCTTGGGAATAGAGAGCAGATGAAGAACTGCTTCACAAAAATGTTACTTGTGAAGTACTATGACTCCGACTCGGATGACGAAAATGACGAGGAGAACTCCATTTTACGGGTGTGCATTTTTCATCTCTCCATCGATCGATGTTTGGAACAGTTATTACCGTGAGCTAACAGTGAGCAAGATCATGAAAAGATTAGTTATAAAGTATTTTCTGAATTATGCATTCTATCTAAGAGAAAACATGTGCACCTTGAACAAGTTCTACATCCGACACTACAATGTACCAGAAAAATTAGTCAGTTCTGTTTCTGATTTATTCCTTTTTCTAATTGAGGTTTCCAGTATGTCATGTCCAGAATGACGAGCTACGGGAAGCGTTGAGGGAGAAGCAGAATCAAGCTTTGAAATACATCCTTACTGCAGCGAGGCTCATCGCACCCGTGCTGTTCCACAATTTTGTGGAAGGATATGACTGGGTTGTAGAGGGATTGAAAGACCAACAATACGCTGCACTGGCAAATGAAATGGAAATGGACAAAGCTATCCAACATCTCCATCGACGAGACTTTGCTCAGGTGTGTATGTCTCCAATAGAACTACTTGAATCTAGGGTTTCATATAAGCACAGGATAGAGTTGGTGTAAGGGGTCGTCGAGTTGGTAAACTAATCCACATGCTATTTACGGATCAGGCTATAGTACTCCTGAAGGAATTTGAACATAAAGAGAACGACCTCAAGGCTCGTGCAGCGACCAACTTATCTTTTCTGTATTTCTTAGAAGGAGAGATTTCCAATGCTGAGAAACATGCAGAGGTTGCTGTGAGAGCTAATCGGTACAATGCTCAGGCGCTTGTCAACAAAGGCAACTGCTTATACAATCGGGTATGCTCGCATGTAGCGATTTTCTATTTTTTTTGGAATCGCTATCAGACTAGCTCTTTTCCACATGCTGACATTGCCTTAAGGCTGCTAGATATCTTGTTGATACTCGCATGGATTGTGTGTGCAGGGACACGTGGAAGAGGCAAAGGCGGTTTATCGTGAAGCAGCAGACGTAGAACTTGATTGCGTTGAGGCAGTCTACAATCTTGGACTTTGTCACAAGAGGCTCGGTGCACATGAAGATGCCTTGTCCACCTTCAAGAAACTCACTAATTTCCTTCCAAACAACATTGAAGTTCTGTTTCAGGTGAAATATTTGTCCCTTTCTGCAATGCCACTCGTTAGTAGTGAATACAAGGGTGAGAAACTAAGATCCTCACTTTTAGCATAATAAAGAAATCGCAATTGTGCCTACCAGGTTGGACAAGTCAACGAGTTGATGGGAAATACTCGGCAAGCTATAAAATGGCTGGAAGTTGTTAACACTCGCACATTGCACGACGCAGGAGTTTTGGCAGTGCTTGGTAGCCTTCATGCGAAGTGCGATGATGAACCCAAGGCACTGCACTACTACAGCGAGTCTCATCGCGTGTATCCGGCCAACATGGATATCACATCATGGTTGGGTGCCTACTTTGTGAAGAATGAAGTTTATGAGAAGGCAATGCCCTTCTTTGATCTTGCTTCAAAGATCCAGCCAAATGAGGTCTGTGAATCCAGTCGCTCTTAGCCTTATAGGATCAGTATGTAATGGTCGCAAAAAGATGAAAGTCATTGTTTGCAGCTTTCTCGATATGTAAAACAGTAAGGCTTCATTTGAACGAAACTTTGCAGATATGGTCCCTGAGTTCCATTCACCTCCTAAGTATTTGACCAAAGATGTATCAAAATATTTTACATTTTTCAAGATTCAGAGTCTGCTATTGAGATGTTTTTGTCACACAATACAAAATGTCATCATGCAAATCCAAAATTCTCTGGGGGTTGTGCAATAATGAACATATTAAACTAAGAGTCGCAGTGGCCAAATGACTGGGATTTCCTCTTATGATATTCGTGCAGCAGGGTTGACCTCTTGAGAAGTGTTCCCACATGGATAATGCATTTAGTTATAGAGCTATTTTTCAATGTGGACAGGTTAAGTGGCAGTTGATGGTTGCTTCATGCCTTCGGCGTACAGGAGGTTACACCGAGGCTTTAGCGAAGTACAAATCAATCCTTTCAAAACACCCGGAGAACGTAGAGTGCTTGAGGCAGCTGCTGCACATGTGCTCTGGTCTTGGTAGGAGAGATGAAGTGCAAACCTATGAAGCTCAATTAAGAAAGGTGGAGATGGATATGGCTTCTGAATCGCGATCCCAGATGCTGAGATTAGAGCCTGCCAAAGGAGTGCCATTGAGGTGATTTCTGAGCCATCGCACGTACTTTCCTGCACCTCGCAAAAATGGCTTCTCCTAGACGTTACAGTCCCATTGCATAATAAAGGTTTCTAGTTACAATTGGGTCCGGGAATTGTTGATGAAAGGCTTGATTTCCTGATTTTCATTTTTAGGGGTCATATGGTCTATTTTAAGGGTTTTGTATGATAATAAAGAGGTCCTACAACCCCAAATGAGCTAGGAGTCCACTTGATTGGGTATTACTCCATATAACCAACTGAGAGAGGTTGTTTATTCAAAATACAGAATAGGGACACGGCACTTCATGGGGCTTGTAACGTACTCCCTCCGTTTGGAAATAGTGTATATATTTTCAGTGGTAATTGCACTGAGAATGGATACACGATTTCAAAACGGAGGTAGTAAGAAACCATACAAGTGTGCTTCTTCCATATGTATGTGATTGTTTTCATGCACATCTAATTCTCGTTCGTCTGGGTGGGGTGAATAGGTCGATTGAGTTTCGAGGAGAGTCTCGACACAGCACGAGGGATGACACCGACTTCTCGCCCAGATCATCAGGATCGTCCTCGTTGGGGTCGAGAGTTGTAAACTCAAACTTGTTTACTTCATCCTCCGTGTCTTCCTCTCCCGTTCCACAAAGAACCTTGCGTGGCACCACAAAGAAAAAGACGGCAAATGTGGAGGAGGATGCCTGGCCTGAGCTTGGAGACGACCTCTTGCCCATGTAGCTCCTTGTACCACATGTGCCTTCATCCTCGCCACTGGAATAACTCTTGAAATTGCGCACTGTTGTCTGTCATATCAGACATAGCTTTGCTCTCAAGATTGACAAAACGTATGCGACAGCGTAAGTCATGCATGCCTTTGAAACAAAGTTGGCCAATATCTTGACTGCCAATTCACTTCACCAATGTAATGCATCACCTTCACATATTAGATTTGACCCAAAAACTTGACAATGCCTTGTTTTTGGGTTGATAGAATTAGAAAGGGCCGTTTAAAGTGTTTTTAATGAAATACAGTCGTAGAATTTTAGGGGTTAATGCATTTATTTGTAAGCTGCCTCACCCAAACCAATTAGACGAGGCCATAGCAAAGACATCATGTATTTGTATTGAGTCTTTCCTCTTTGATTCAAAGTAGGATCATTCACTCATTACCAAATAAATATCCAAAAGCATGTTCTTATAAATCTAGATTATGAATAGATATTCATTGTAGAATTTTCAGCAATAGGATTTTGAAATTACCACACGGATTTGGAATACAAATCAATAGAATTTGTTCTCATATAATTTTTGTATATACTTTTTGTATAAAATGTTCTAGATCACCAAACCTCACCTATCGTATAAATAATCGTACCTCACTAATACCATTTATGGTTATCAAGGAAATTGCTTGGTAAAAAACTTTTCAACCAAAAGACAATCATGGTTGAAGCAAGAAGCAAAATAGAACCATAGAATTAGTTCCTCTTGCCTTCTTATCACGTTAAGTACCTCACCGCCTCACTTCTACTGTGAATAATCAGTTCATCAAATTTTCATTTACAAGCGTAGGTCATAAATCCTATAAACCCACTGCATCTATTGAGATTCAGGGATTTTGAAAGCATCAAACCACCACACACAAGCGTCCAAGAGAAAGCCACAAGGCCCGTCCTGTAGCTCACGGCCCATGATGTATCCTTGCTGCCACCACTTCATTGCAAACTTCACAATCCAGCTCCGTGAATCAGTCGTGCAGACGACAGAATGAATCATAACCCATTGAATCAAATTCTATGCAACACTTGTTTAAAATTCAAGCGGACCCATGCTTCTTCTGAACTAGACAACTCATCATCTTCCTGAAAGATTAGAATGCAACTGGGAGCCTTCTAAACTACATTGGAGGGGAGAAGTATGTAAATATTTCCTGAAATGAGAAAGCTAATAGAAATGAACTACTACTGCTTGGTTTTCACTTGTGTGAAAGCAATGCGAGAAATATCAACCAGAGACTTGAAGCTGTAAGGCTCATGCATAGCAATCTCTGATAAAACCTTTCGGTTGAGGTCAACATTCTCCTTGGAAAGCCCGTTCATGAACTCCCCGTAGTTTACCTGCCCCACAGCAACGTCACTGAGTGAAGGTAATTGGGACACGTTCCTAAGTGCACATCCTAAAATTGTGAGCGTACTCACTTTGAGAACGTAAAACATTTTTAACAGAAACTCGCATCAGGATTAGGTCATCTACCAACAAAGCATTGAGCCATTTTAATCTTTGCATAAAATATATTCAATTACAGCTATTGGCATCCTACATGATTTGCGAAGAATATGCATAAAATTGACCATTCTACTACTACTGACAATAACTATGTTCAGCGGTTTAAGTGCCGCTTGTAGGTTCGGTTCTCTTCTACAAGACCAAAACTAACGTTTCCGGTGCGAAGCGATAAACAAACTCTAATTCTGAGTGCAGAAAGGATCCAATTGAGAGATAATCATTCTAGGCCATCTATCAATAGAACGTTGAACTATTATAAATTCTGCATACGCTATCCAAGATAACGAATTCTTTGGCGCATTGAATCCTCTTCAAAATACTAAAAAGAACGTAATAAGAATTGGCCATTCTAACAAAAATAATAAGTACAAAAATTACAACTACGCTTAGCACTTAAAGTGCGCTTCTGAGACCAAATCTCGCATTTTAGGTCTCAAATTCTGAGTTGCAAAACGGATCCAACAGAGAAAGCAAAGCCACAACCGGACCCGTCCTGAATGCCAAAACGAGGAAGACTGACCACATAAAACATAGCGCTGGCCCTCTCACTTACCCCGTGCTGGCGAGTGCCGGCATTGATGCGCTGAATCCACAACCCACGCATGTCGCGCTTCTTGGTGCGCCGGTCCCTGTACGCATACTGCAAGGCCTTCTCGACGCGCTCCCTCGCGGCGCGGATGCAGTTCTTGCTACGCCCTCGGAAGCCCTTAGCCAACTGCAAAATCTTCTGGTTGTTCATCTTTCTCTCTTGCGCGCGCGGGCTCTTTCAGGCCGCCTACACAGCTCCAGGCGCTTCCAAATCCTTCATGGAAAGAGGAATTCTAGGTTAAAGCCACAGCTACAATAATCATAACTTCGACGCGGGCAAAGAAACTCTGCTTGAAGCACAACCCCTAAACCCTAAACCCCTGTAAGAGCAGCTCCGATGCAGCGACTGGGAAATGCACGGAACGGCATAATGCCGGGCCTACCAAAAAACCACGCCCCAATTGCATGGGTCTCTTTTATTTTTCCGGACCCTGCAATTTCCATCCACTGCACTGCATTTTCAGGAAATTTGAAGAGCACGGAAGTTGACACACAATAGCAAAAGTTATAAATGTCTCCCTTTTTCAAGCCTTGTAATGTGTGCCGATTGATTGGAGCTTCCTTTTTTGCATGAAATATCTTTTTTTAATGTAGAATCTTTATTTTTCTTCTTTTTATATTGTAGATAGTCAATTTGAAGTTTGTCTTGCCGGCTTTGCATTGGGGTCATTTTTTTCTAAAAGTTGCAGGCACAGAATGAGGTCCACCTCCTTGTGCTTCAAAATCTGGATATTGTACGTCTTTCCATGTTCGCATTGGAGCTGCTCTAGCCCCTATAAACCCTGTAAACCTTGCAAAATCCATGTTGCCCTTGTTGCCCCTGTTGCTTTGGGTCATGAGGATCCACACCCAAGATTTGCTATCTAGGTAATACCTTACCTTGGAGAAGCTATTCGTCTACTCACTTATTTTTCGGAGATTGAAAAGTTTGAGAGAAGCCATTTGCAAGTAGAATAAAGACATTCAGACAAGAAATGTATTTTCTGTGATTTTTCAAAGTTTGTTGGGACTAAGTAAATTGGCAAAGTGTGGATAGACCCATGCTAAACCACATGCCGATGTGTCATTGTCATGGGATGCTAAAGGATTGCTAAGATTGTGGTAATGGATGGGTTAAATGGAAGGATCCAATAAATGTCAAAATTGAGTGATTGACAACTGATTGGGTTATTTTACCTTACAAAAATTGTGCCAATGAAAATTGCCCCTCCTCATAGTTCATTTTTAATATTTTCATTTTTTGAGAAAAACATTGAAAAATTTTCAATACAAGATGATAAAATTTTGGAAATTTGGAAGTTGTATTTGAAATCAAAGGTACTAGATTAATTAGCATGAACGGAAACATACAATTAAAACACTACAAATTAAGAAGGGATTACATTTTTTCTAGATAGGGCAATTCAAAGGTCAATCCTTCTTCAATTGTTGCAAAATATGTCCATACAAATTTCTTCCAAAGCCCTTAAATTCCCAAGGCACAACATTTTGGTGTTGGCATAACTTTGAAGTAAGATCAAATCATATCTAATTAGAAATTTTAGTATTTATTGGGCAAATATTTAAGTCTATTTTTAGTATAATATCAAGTCCAGTTTTGAAAAATTGTGTTTATTAATTTTCTATTCAAGTGAAAGAACAATTGATAAAAACATCCAAGTTTGGACTTAGTATAAAAATAAATCAATAACTTAATACTAGAATAAAATTAATTTTTTTGTTAAGAGATAATAATAATTATTGAAGTTTTATAAATATTAACAACAACAATATTTTTTGGATTTATTAATAACTTACTCGCATTTGACATGGTTATCTGTACTGCATTTCTACCTCAATTTCTACTACAAATTCAATTCAAAATGACTGACAAGCTTCTTGAAAGCTCCAATCAATCCTCATGCAATTAAAACAAAAAATTATAATGACTATGCAACTTCTTTAGTTTAATAAAACCGCATATATCATAGTTCTCTAAATCCTATAAGGACATTGAGGCCCAAAAGTGGAAGATGGATGACTTTCAAAATTATTGTAGACTAAAATGAAGATAGTATCTATTAGTCTAAATATTAGATCATTTTTGGCTAATACCTTGATGATAGGTCTTGTCTTTTTAGAGGGCACCCAATTGTGATCTGTTTTTGAAACTACCCCCCAAAGATTATCACCTAGAATGTGCAAATTTTTATTCATGAGAGTCTTGAATCAATTTTAGGTTCACCTATTTTTTAAAATTTTGGAAATTTACTATTGATTCATTTAGTGTCCAAAAATGCATTCTAAAAAGGTTTGAAATCGACATTCAACTCCCATCAAGATCCAACAAAAATTTAAACAATGTAAGGTATACAACTTGTTTCTTACCAAGGCCCCATTTGCATAAAATAAAGTGACCTATTTTCATGAACGAGGGGCATATGATGTGGTCTTAGCAACTTCATTATTTTGTAACAAATAATACATTAAACCCTAATGAAGTTGCTAAGATCACTTTTTAGTTTTGTGCTTTTCAAAAGGTTTGCTTATACATTGAAAACAAATCAAACTATAATCCACACTTTTTTACCTCCTAAGTGCCCAAGCCTTTTCAAATGTGTTTTTCCTATGAGAATAGGGCATGGACTTTTAGTTGTTTCCAAAGAAGCAAATTCTTTTTTTTTCAAAATATAACAATATAGATTTTCAAGAGCTTGCTTATTTGTGTATTTACCAATTTCAAGTGCAAAATTGCATAGGAGTTGTGAGATTGTAACAAGAGAAATGTACGTATCCTATTTTTAGTATACTATCCCTCCCCCCACTATATATGAGAAATTTGCATATAAGAGTTTTTTGGAATAGGAAGTGACATAAACAACTAGAAATTGTGTTAGTACATTAAAATGCACTTCCACAAACCTTATGATCAAATGAAGAGCTATCAAACTCATTACACAATCCACCTTGCAATTGTTTCAGATGCAATCTTTTTTCAAGTAGAAATCGTAAATAACTCCAAATCAGCACTTGCATGTTTAAATTTTCTATAGTGAAAATCATGAAAACACTTGATTCTTTTCCTTGGGACCATTTTCAAAGCAAAGGAATGAATACAATTTTTAAGATCTCAAATCAAGTGAAATTGGCAAGCTTTGCTCAAAGCTCAGAAATCAAGTCAAATTGGCAAGCTTTATTCTCCCACTAATGGTACACATATGCCTTTGAGAACCTCTCAAAAATAATATATATTTAGTTTTATTGGTAAAAAATAAAGACTTCCAATAGTTACCTTCAATATTGTCCGTAAAATAAATTTAGAATGGTCAAAGAAATTTAATTGCCCACACACAAACAAGCCTGAAATTTTGAAGCGACCATGTGTGGTCGCTTATGCAATTAGGGAATAATATCTACTAATTCCAAACTTGATGAAAAATTAGCAAAAAATATTGCAATCTTCATTATTTCTATTCCCTGCCGCGGCATGATTTCTATTCTGCACTGCCTGCTTAAATGAAAAAAATGAAAAAAAATGAAAAAACTGGCTCAGACACATGCCCTATTGAGATGGAGACCCATGTGTTTGACACGATCAAGTACAATGGTTGCTAACCACCTGGGTCCTCAAGAATATGCCACAATAAAAGGCCAGCTTGGGATCCGAACCGTCAAAAGCCAGGTTTGGCCCGAACCATGTAAGGTCAGGTTTGGATCCGAGCCTGAGAGCAAGGCTCCACCACCAAGGTTGCTGGGCGGTTGTCTCCCACGGAGAATTGGGACCACAAGTGGCTGCAAGGGAGTTGAACACACCAAAAGTGAACTCAAAAGGAATATCACAGTGTAAGGGCAACCCACAGCATACACTTCAAGGAGGGGCGCCAAGTGTGGTTTGGAGTTCGATCCAACTTCCAATTTTAAGGTAACTACACCTAAAATCAACCGTCTTTTAATTGCAATCCCTATCTAGGAAGGACTGACATGTTGCTTGAAGTATGTTCTACTGTCAATGATGAGTTAGGTAGGCTTAATTGGTCGCTTTAAGAGCATACTACCTTAATTTGTGTCCCACGCCTAGCAGGGAATGTCAACACGGCAAACCTTTGTCAGCACTTTGGAATTCAAACACACAATAAATGGAACCCCGATATAGCACCTCATTGGAGATTGTGATGGGATTCCCAATAAAAAAAAGCTTTATCAAGAGGATGATGAGCATTGAGGACGTCATACTCCTTGCCTTTTGCATTAACTCCCCTCGGAAAGCATGTGCAAACAATTAATACTTTCTTAGCACGGCACGGTCAAGATGCACCATCTGCCCGTCCCTTGTGCAAATTTGGGCGTGGCCGGCCGTAAATTTATGCTTGGAGAGTCTGGCGTGGGGCAAAAAAAACGATCAGCGCCTGGCCACTAGCCATGTCAGGGCTCTTGGCGCCCTTGCCGTGGGGTCACTCTAAGAGCAGCCCCACTCCAACATAGGGAAGCAACACTTCAAATGGTCTGCACCATTGATCGTAGAAGATCTTTTAACTCCTAAAGGACCAAGGTGATTTTCCTATCAAAAACCATTCAAAATTGTCATTTCAATTGCAAAGAGAAAAGAGCTTTAAAACTTGTTATTTCTTGCATATTCAATCGTAAGATCTTATACTTGACTAGTATGTGAATATGTGGAAGAGATTTCAGAAACTTTGACCATATAGATTGCAAGATATATGCATTTAAAGTGAAGAAAACAAACTTTTTTGCACCTTGCTTGACTAGATTTTTTGGCCTTGAATCTTTTTAGTCCAAATTTTTTGCACTATAGACTTTGATTTTCTACTTATTTATGTTAAGTAGTTGAGTCGAGAACCTTCCAAAAAAATTTAGGATAAAAAGCACTTAATTTTTACTCATTAAAAAATTGTTAAGTAGAGATGGGTTCAAGATTGAAGAAAAAATGAAATTGTTAATAGCTTTTAGATGGAATTGAATTACAATAATTCCAACGGTGGGATTTTTCTAGCAAGAAATTCCAACCTTTTCTAACAATTTTTTCTGAAAAATTCTAAAAATTGCATTGAAAAACAAATTCCACAAGTTAATTTTTTGAAAAGATGCTTAGATTGCCCAAAAAACTAAGATTGTCCATAACTTTTTCATAATTAGTCCAAATTGAATGAAACAAGCTTCCCATATAGACAAAAATATATTCTTTGAGAAAAAAATTTGAAAAAAAAATTATTTTGACTTTTTGTGATTTTTTTTGGGCTGCCCGCCGAAATCCAAATTTGCTTATTGTGCCATAACTTTTGCTCCCGGGCATCAATTAAAATAAAAATTATATATTTACAAAGCTCTTGAAAAAAGATGCAATCTCAAAAAATCCCAAAAATCCCAAAAAATATTACTAAAAATTGAAGCAGTAGGAACCTGCCTGGATCCAAATTGTCCCTCAAGGGGACAAACGGTCCTTTAGAGGTTAAGATCAATGGTTCAGACCATTTGAAGTGTTGCTTCCCCGTGCTAGAGTGGGGTTGCTCTAAGTTACTTATTGAAATTAACCCTATAACCAAGTGTTGTTTTTTTTCATTCTTAATGAAGTGCCAAAGTGGCGATTTGAATGTTATAGTGGTTCTCCAAATTTCAACATTCATCCACATATTGGATAGAAAAATATCTCATTAACACATATCACATATTAATAATTTAGTTTTCATCTACAACCTAGCGATTACATCCAAGATTTTTTGGTGCCAAGCCTATTATTTTGGTGCAATTTGACAACAAATTGCCAAAAAGAAAATGCCTATAACATGGCTGCGGACACAAAGTATTTGCTGGATGTCTAAGAATCCTTCTATAAAAGATAGAAGTGTAGGTGTTCATCCTTGAAATTTTCTACCAAAAAGAGAGGTCTTGCACAATAGTTTGACCTCTAATGAATGTTTTTTGGATTCTTTTGAAGCAAATGATTCACATAGTATCAAAGGGATGATTCCCATGATGGCCAATCTATTGTTTTAAGGTTTATCCCTAAATGACCAAACTGCGTTTTTTGGCAACATAAGTGTAGGTGTTTATCCTTGAAGTTTTCTACAAAAAGGAAAGGTCTTGCACAATAGTTTGACCTCTAATGAGTGTTTTTGGTTTTTTTTGAAGCAAATGATTCACATAGTATCAAACGGATGATTCTTGTGATGACCAACCCATTGTTTACTCCTAAAGAACCAAACTATGTTTTTTGGCAACATAGCAATTTTGGCAGCTTACTACAAATGGTTCTTCTTTAAAATTTCACACAATACATGGAGAAGGTTTTTCTTTAAAGCCCAATAATTCTCATAACTTATGCCTATATGGTTAAAAGTTATTGTATAATGTGTAAATTTTTTCTTTGGTTGGGCAATCCCGGTAGATAAAATGAATCACTTTTTTAAGAGACAAAAATTTGATATTGGTTTTTTAGATTTATATATACATAGAAAACTTTGAATTATTCCATTTTGATCAATGAGATGAAAGTTATGAGGAATTTTAGTTTCACAAGTAGTTATAGATTCTATATTCTAAAATAAACTTTGCAGTCTTTTATTTACCCAATTTTCAATATTTTTAATTCAAAATAACATGATACAATGTACATTGTTTATTACAACATTACAACCATTGGCATTGACCTTTATCAATTCCATAACTAAATTCTTAACAATTTAGTATTTTGAATCATTCTATACTTCTATATACTTACTATTTTTCCTACATTTTGAACAATTGCAAATGATCTTAAAATTTTCAAATATATAGCCAATTTGCCTTGCAGAATGAATCCAAAGAAGCACCACCAATATGGATTTTTTTTAATATAAGTGCAACTACACTACTTTTTGCAAGGTAAAATTTTTTTTTTGTCAATTCAAAAGCTAATATCTTACGATATACTCGATGGAAATTTCTAAACTTTTCTTAATTGTTTCAAACCAATATACTACAAAATCCTATAGGTAAATGTATCCAAAAGTATTTTTTT